>JANSTU010040516.1:0-10985 GCA_027564075.1 Bolitophila hybrida | reverse complement strand
GACAGCAGCAAGGCTGGGGCGACATGGGGAGCTCTACCGGATAACAAAAGAGCTCACAAACCGCACATCAAACACGAAGCATCATGTTAAGGATGCCTGCGGTAACCCGCAGATTGATTATCCTTTCAATGGAAGAAGTCTTTTCTGGATTCAGCAATCGGTACTGTACTCCTCTTTTTACTGCGATGGCGACCCCTCCTTCTTTATGCAAAGTGTTTCGATCGTTTCTGTGCTCAATATGATCCTTGAAATACAATGTTTTAGTGCTGGGCGTTCCAGCCTTACCTGTGGTTTCTGTATATTATCCTTAATTTTTAGGTATTCACCTCGCCTGCAGTAGCCTATAGAGTTTGGCATGTGTTCCAGATTACAATTGTAGTTTATTGGTGAGAGAGAGAATACTGAGAAAGGCAACTGCTCAAAACGAGGTTGCAACAATAACTGATAACTGGTTTAGGTAAAATAACAAGACTTGTTGGGGCGCAAATCTAACATTTTTTATTACTATTTCTCACCACCAAAATAGTTTTCTTGAATTAATTAAGAGTTTTCTAAGAAATGATGATTTTGAATAAAAAAATATTGATTTTGTCGAAAACATGTGTTTTTCTTACAATACATTTTAACAATTAATATAATGTTGGCCATAAAGAAAAGTTTATCAACAAGATGCGGCGTTTTTGACTTCAAATGTAAGGTTAAATTTATTCATCAACAAAGATAAAAAAGCTTAAGTTTTATAAAAAAATCGTGTTAAATTTATGATTAACTTTTATTTACCTGATAAATAAAACGAGGTAATTAAAAATAAATTATTTATTATTTAATTATTGTTGATTATTATGTGTTTTGTTTGTATTATGCTGAATACTTAACAAAAATTGAACTGCCAAATCCAACTAATTTGGCCAAACTACTGACTCAATCCAGTCCAAGTAGAAAGCAACGCGTGTGTAGACGCTGGGCAACTTGGATCCACAGGAAATACCAAATGAAGTGACTCCCACTACCGTGGACATGCCATTCGGATTAGTAGTCACAATCGGTCCACCGGAGTCACCCTAATATAATAATATAATATTATGTTATCTGGAAAGATCTCGCAAAAAATAAATAAGAATGTGTTATACCTGGCACGCATCTTTTTTGGCTTCTGGGTCATAGGCACACAGCTGTCCTTTTATAATGCCCTTTCTCAAGGCTCGATTGTTACTATTGTAAGCCAACAGACTTGCGTTACACTCTTTCAGAGGCATTGAAATAAGGTTGGTCTTTAATAGCACGATCGATCTCTCAGCGCCTGTATATAGATATATATTCAATTAAATAATTGTGTAGATTTAGTGTTATAGAAGTAAAATACGAATAGCGGTCGTGGCTCCCCATCCGGTCACCAGAAGTTCCACTGCTGGATCGATGTCTGCCATTTCTGATCTAAGACAAGCCGGACGTATAAATCTATCAAACCGAATTGGATTTTTTAAGCGCAATAGAGCTATATCATGATATTTGCGGCTCGTGCGGTATTTTGGATGTGTGATTATATTCTGTATGCATCATTTGGTCTAATATAAATTTATTCTTCAAATAATGTTGAAGAGTCTTACGGAAATTTCATTCGTTAATCCAACGGCGCTGTCGTCATTCGAGTGTAAGGTAATCTAAAAATATATATATATATATATACAACTTAAAAACCTTTCCTATTCGCACAACGGTTGGTAGTATTCTACCCCTCACACAATGACCTGCTGTCAAAATATAATTTTCTGAAATAACGCTACCGCCACAGTTGAACTCAAAGCGGTTTTCGCCTTCCGATGGATATCCAACAGCAGCCTACGAGAAATGTTTTTCATTTAATTATAAAAAAAATAAGAATTATTACCATGTGCCCAAATTCCCCAAGAACGACTGGAGTTCCACCGATAATATACGGCACTTGAACAGTGCTAAATTTGGTGTAATTGATGCAAGCTTTAAGTATTGAATTAATTATAAATTTATTTCATATTCAAGTCTTCTACTTACCATCAGCACTTTTGCGATTTGTGGTTTTTCTTGAAGGTTTTTAAAGAATGAATATATTAATATTATCGTTTCAGAATAAAAAAGAGATATTATTTATATTATTTTGGAAGAAGTAAAAAATCAGTTTCTCAGTCTAAAAAGTAGTTAGTTATTTTAGTTTCTATCTATTCCGAATAAACGCTTTTTTTTTAAAGAAAAGTATTATATCTGATAAATTAGACCTATGTATAATACTTTATTTGCCCTTTGTACGACCGCAATATAGTAAGTAACAATAAGCTTGCACTTACAATGGAACATCTCCACAGCATATTATCACGTCAGAGGTCTGCGGTAAAATAAAAAAAAAGTTATATTGATTATTATTATTTCGTTTATGTTGCATACATCAAATGCGCAGCGTGTCTCCATCACTTGTTCATAAGTAATGATTTTTTTGCTTAAATTCTCTTGTGCCCACGTACATTTGGATAATCCTTTGCACACACCAGGCTTTCCGTTGTAGAGTTTACATTCATCTCCATCTGGAAAAATATTAATAATATATTATATATGCACTTTTTACCTATTTGATAAATTTACGTCCCAAAAGGTAAATATGCAACGATTACGCAAGAAAAACATCAGTTTCAGATGTTAATACGTTTTGGGTAGATTCTCTTATCTAATTATGAACAAGGATGGGGAGTATATTTTGAAGTGGTGAATTTTTGTCAAGTGAATTCATATCGTTACCAAATTATATAAATGTATTCATTCTTATTGTCACCTGTGGTCTGGTGACTAAATGTAGACCTCGGCAGTGCAAATAATTTGGTAACGACAATTAGACGACAATTCTTATCACAGTAGCAAAAAGACACTTGAAAAGAATTCATACAGCAATCTATTTTTAAAAATAGATAGATATTAAAATTTAATTAAAATCATTATTTTGCGGTATATCATGAAACCTTTAAGCTTTTCAGAGGATTCACAGATTAATTATGGTTTTGTGACAAGAACAACAATTTACTTATTTGTTTCGTCCTCTGCAAATTTACTTGGTTTTATTATAGTTTTCCAGCGGCTACTTTTACTCTATAGCCGTGTGAACGGACTTTATACAACTATACCAAAACTAGATTTCTAACTTTCTAAATGAATCCTGGTTTGTATGATCTGTACATTTTTGCCGCGCAAAGGTAAAGCCGGAAAAGTAAAAAATGTCATTATCCCATACATACATAAAAACGAAAAAAAAAATCTATAATTTTCTACCCGAATTACATCCAAATCAAATTGAATTTTTATCAAATCCAAAATTAAATTGAAAAACATGGCAAACTGAGGAAAATTCAACAAAAATTTGAAAAAAGAAATGATCAATACATTTTTTTTCTTTTGATTTTTGCATTACTACTTAATTCATTCTTTCATTCAATTTCGTTCTTTTTGTTTGTCGTCGAAAATCCAACCCCATTTCTATTGCTGATTTGAAAATTTCAATCGTTCAATTTCGGTCGTTTCTTTCTTTATTTTGGCCATTCAAAAGGTGAATTATTGATAATGAAAATAATTCAGTTAAAATTGTATGTGTGTTTCATACAAATTGATCAATTACAGTTCGAAATTTGTTACGATGCCACGAAGAGGTCGTGTTAATATCGGTCGGCGTTCCCAACGTGCAACGCAGGAGACACGTTCGTGCTCGGGAACGACAAAACTACCAACAACAACGAATGCCACCGAATGAATTGCGATCCACTTACATTTGCAAGAGAAATGCCTGGATTGTGTTGCGCAAGCGGCAAGGTGAAATTGCCCGAGTTGCTTCTACCACCAGAGCCATTGCTCACGTTGCTTTATGGTGAATATATCAAGATGTACAACGAATGTTTTCAAATGACGATGTTTGGTGGTGAAATTGTAAATGAACGAAATATCAATCAGATGTTACAGACGTTGGTCGACTCACAATTTTGCCATACCGGATGTGTTTGTGACGTTCACCTGAAATCCAAAATAGACACAGTCATTGCATCGCACGAGTGTTTAAACGAAAACTTTGATGTTTGATGGACTACATTGCGAAACAACGTGTATACAGTACTGATCGATGCTGGATGTATTCAGTTGAGTGGCAGAAAAGAGGTTTGCCACACGCACACATTACACCAGACAAAATTGATGACATCATCTCTGCCGAAATTCCTGACCCTGAGATAGATCCAGAGTTGCACGAAGTGGTAGACCAATATGCTTCATGGACCATGCGGGCAACACAATCCCACTTCGATTTGTTTGACCGACAATAGATGTACAAAACGCTATCCAATTATTATTATTTATTTCGAAAGTGGAAACAATGGATTCCTGTCTATCGGCGTCGCTCACCAAATGACAATGGCAGACAATTCATCACTCAATTGAAATGAGTGGATATCGTGGTTGAGAAATTGTCAATTGTTGGGTTAGATTTTCTGTATAAATATTGAATTCAATTGAATTCAAAAAGTGTTTCATTCAATCGATCAATCGCCAATTTTCGATCAAAAAATCTATCTATCTATCTATGTCAAAGATTGGTGCTGTGCAGATTTATGGAAGTAATTCGAAAAATGTGCATTTCATTATAAGAATTAAAGTTTCAACAACTTTCAATTTGGGGATTTTTTCAGATCTACTGGTATTGTCACAATATTTAATACATAATCTTATTAAATATTTTCCGTTGAACAAATTCAGCATTATTTTATGTGTCTTTTAAATTATCAACGTTTCTCGCTTATTCTAGAATTCCAATGTGGAAGAACTTCAAGTGGTGTGTAGTTGGCACACTGTTTTTAGATATTTTTTGATAAATATTTTGTATGATATTTTTCGGCTCTCATTTTAGCGGGCACTAGTAAATTATATGTCGTGTGAACAGCAGTAATATTTATAGTTGACTGTTTACTAGTTAGAGCTAAACCGATAGAAATAGCCTATTTAACTATCCCATACAAAACTTGCCGCGTATGAACGTCAACCTCCACGGCTAGAGGAAATATCCGCTAGTTTTCTAGCAGTGTGTGGGAACTTTTTATAATTTGATTTAAAAGTAACTCGAACGAGTATTTTGAAATTATCAGAAAGATAAAAAAAGAAAATTCATAATCGATAAAATAATATATTATTTTTTTTATTATAGAATGATTTAGTTTAATTTGATGACGGTAAGAAGAACGTTACATTGAAATAAATATTCATATTATAATAAAAACAATATTTATTTATCTTTCAATATATATAAATAAATAGTAAATCTCAAAAAAATTAAAAAGGTTGTTTTCGACAACAAAAAACCAATTGACTATAAAAATATATAAATCAATTTAATAATGTTTAAATGTTTTTTTTATAAAATTCTATTTACAACTGAGGGCACCTTTTCAATAGTTTATACATGAGTCAATACTCAAATAAAAAAGCAAACATCTAAATTATTAAAATTACTAAATAATATCTGTGACCGGCAATATAGAACAAACAGCAGCAAGACGAAGACAATCGAAAAATAAGAGGTCATGATGTTTTATTTAGCTCAATGCTCACACACAAATGTTCTTTTTTTGTTTTTTACAAAAAAACACAATAACAAAACACATAAACGCTATACAAAAATCTTTGTATATCTTCGTCGATAACTTATTATTTATATAAAATATTTCTGAAATTCACTGATGCGTTCGTTATGGTTTATGCGCGATTTGTGAGCGCTAAAGTCGAGAAATTTCAGTATATATAACCTCTCATAACCTCTAAAGTTTAGCGGTCAAAGTAACAATTATTTCCCTCCACAAGAGTTCTCAAACCAGTTCTAGTTCTAGATAATACAAATGAGTGTAAGATGTATTTTCTTACACGGAATGCATTAAGCTGGCGATAGTATAACTAATATGAATATAATTATTTAATAAAACTATATATCTTGCATATATACAGCGTGTTTCAGTACTTACCTGCCAAACTGCTCGTTGGCTTATTACGTGGCCCACTAAGACCATATCCAAATATATGAATAAAACATATTGTCATGAGATATTTTGTTTTGCAGTATTATGCATATTTTCCATGGAAAAAAATGTCAAGGACCTTTTTTTTGCAGGAAAGTAATTTACGAGTGTCCCAAAGTTGTTATTTCACTATAAATTTTAAATGTCTTTTACAGTTATGTAGCCTATTTGGCACAGAAACAATATTATTTCTGACAATATATTTTACGATTCGGCGTCAACCGTCGGCGAGTGCTCGAATCTTGCGCGTGTTGATTATTACCTGCTAACCAATGTATCATGGTGGCGTGCCCAGTACCAGTTAGCGCTTCTTATTTCAGTAAGGATTCTAAGGCAGCTAGTTTATAAGCACTAGTCTGAGTGAATTGCCGAAGTTAATTTCATTTGTTGTCTCAGGAAGTAGGTAGGCAGGCGTGTACTGTCAAATAGTCACAGATACATCTGAAATACGTGTTGGGATTGCTCTATCTCGCAATGCCAAAGCTAGCTCGATGTTCACCTTTACCTATATCTACAAGGCCACACAGTCGAACTGAAATATCTAATGTTAAAGCCAGCCTAGCCTCCTGCAAAGCAACCGTATTAGACAATATCCCAATAGAACTCGTCAAAGAGGACCCGTCACTTTCAACGGAGATCCTATTTCCCATTCTAGTACAGACATGGGAGGACGAGTCTCTTCCTGACGCTTGGTAGTCAGTCAGCGGCGCCAACAAGCAGGCTTTCGAACAGGCACGTACTGCATCGCCTGGTCGTACCTACCAAGATAACCAACATCATGAAGGAGATGTACGCCCAATCTTCTTGTGGCGTCTTAAATAATTGCCAACTTTCAAGCAGCTTCGTCGTGAATAGTGGAGTGCGACAAGTATGTCTTCTCTCGCCACTGATATTTATCGCAGTGTAGAAAGTCACGAAGATGTCGACTCAATCTTGCGATTTCTGCAAGCCTATTCGGCTTTCGGATCAATGCAAGGAGACGAAGCAAATGCGGCTTAACACAAGCGAACGGGTGCAGCCAATCCAACTCAACGGTGAACCCGTTCTGATTGTTGATAAATTCTGATACCTCGGAAGCTTGTTACCTGTTGGCGCTGTCTGGCGCTCCACACAGCTGTCAAAATGAACGAAGCTGAGACTGTTTGACTCCAACGTCAATTCGGTCCTATTCTACGGTTGCGAGATGCATCAGATGGCCAGAGGAGGCTCCAATATTGAATTGTGGAGACGAACCAGGCAATCACCAAAATGAAACAAGTTTTTTCTGGGAGTGATTGTTGTTCAAAAGAAACTGTTTTCCTGTGACACAAACTATTTCAAGGCGGACGGGAATCTATTGAAGACGACGAACGTCCCGGACCATCGCGCTCGAACTCGAACCATCCAAAAACTTCGTGAATTCATTGCAGAAGATCGAAATTCGCTCAACTAAGTCAGCCTATCCTTAAGGGAGAAAGTGGCAAAATGGATTTTTTTCGTATTTATGTTTTTGTCAATGGATAATTCGTCATCACCCACACATACTTAACAAGTCAGTCAAAGTACAATTTTTGCTTGCGCTGGTTCTGTGATGAAAATATACAACAGCCAAGTGGCTTATTGACGAGTAGGTATGTGTGAGTACCGGAGAACGTCAAAGAAGTCAATTTAACTTCACTGTCGTCAGAAATACTCCACTATAAAGTTCAATTTTACATTTATTATTATTTGAACAAATGAAAAAGTACTTGGTTATGGTATTCAACAAGAAAGCGACAAATCCTTTCAATTAGGCCAAACTACTGACTCAATCCAGTCCAAGTAGAAAGCAACGCGTGTATAGACGCTTGGCAACTTTGATCCACAGGAAATGCCAAATGAAGTGATTCCCACAACCGTGGACATGCCATACGGATTAGTAGTCACAATCGGGCCACCAGAGTCACCCTATATATAAGATATGTTATATGGAAAGATCTATTTGTAACACAATGTATTATACCTGACACGCATCTTGTTTGGCCTCTGGGTCATAGGCACACAGCTGTCCTTTTATAATACCATCCCTCAGGGAGCGATCGATACTATTGAAAGCTAGCAGACTTGCGTTACACTCTTTCAGTGGCATTGAAGTAAGGTTGGTCTTCAGTAACACGATCGATCGATCAGCACCTGTGTGCAATGTTTATATAATTTATATTTATTTAAAATAATAATAAAAATAAGTACGATTAGCGGTTGTGGCTCCCCATCCGGTCACCTGGAGTTTTACTGATGGATCGATGTCTGCCATTTCAGATCTGAGACAGGCAGGATGTATAGTGCTGTCAAACAGAATTGGTTTTTTTAGGCGCAAGAGAGCGATGTCATGATATTTGCGACTCGTTTTGTACATTGGATGTGGGATTATATTCTATGCATATATAGCATACGTGGTTTAAATGTATTGGTTATTTAAGTATTTAATAAGTCTTACGGAAATTTCATTTGTTATTCCTACAGCGTTGTCGTCATTTGTGTGTAAATTTATCTAAAATTAATTTATATTAAAAAAGATTTTTATAAAATTACTTTTTAGGTTATAACCTTTCCTATTCGCACAACGGTTGGTGATATCCTACCCCTCACACAATGACCTGCTGTTAAAATGTAATTTTCCGAAATAACGCTACCGCCACAGTTGAACTCGAAGCTGTTCGAGCCTACTGATGGATATCCAATAGCAGCCTACGAGGATAGCTTGTAATGCAGAAATGCTTTAAATATAAAATACACTTTAGAATTATTACCATGTGCCCAAACTCGCTAACTAATGCAGGAGTTCCACCGAGAATGTACTTAACATTGGTAAAGTTCGATGATGGTTGTTTAGTTGTAGCCTAACAAGGGAAGTTTTTTGATGCAGGAATTATTTAATTATTAAGTACATTTTAAATTATTACCGTGTACTTGAATTTTCCAACATTAAGAGGAGTGTAATTGGCACTGTACGCAACGTACGGAACGTATTGGTTAAATTTGGTGTAATTGATGCAAGCTGTACATAAGCATTCGAATAAATAATAAATTATGTTTTTTCTTCAACATAAGTGATAATTACCAATATCACTTTTGCGGTTTGATGGTTGCACGATTGTTCTATATAATAATAAATGCATATATAAATATAAATGTTGAAAATAATAATAAGATTATTTTATTTATATATCACAAAAAAAATAATTATGGAAGATTAATTATTTATATATAATTTAACTATAAAATAAGTTATATACCAATACGCTTGCACTTACTCTCCATTATCTTCATTATGTTCATGTACACCTTCATCTTCTCCACAGCATATTATCTCCTCATATAACTACATTGCATTAAACATAATTAAATATTGAGTTTTGTTTATAATTTATTTATTACTTACATGGAATGAGCATCGTTTCTCTCTGATTTGTTTATAAGTTATGATTTGTTTTCTTAAATTTTCTTTTGCCCACGTACAGTTTGACAATGCCTTGCACACCCCAGCGTTTCCGTCGAATAGTTTACACTCGTCGCCAACTAAAAGCAAAAAAAAGCTTTTTACCTATTTACCATTTATTACAATTATGTGGTCCGTCAAACAAAGTAAAATGGCTTGGGTCAAATCTAGAGAAGTTTAATATTTAACCTAAAGATGAAAAGAAGAAGGCAAGGCTTTTCCTATCTGAAAACTTGCTTCAAAGACAATGGCTAGCATCTAAAAAAGTTAGTTCGACAAAACCCCGATCTACCAAGAATTACTACAGCGAGAAATAAGTTGCAGGCTGTGTTCTCTTTAGTGACACGTGAGGCTTCAACCCTTCTGCAAAAATGTTGAGGAGGAAATCAGAGAAGCCATTCACTTCTTTCAAACTAATACAAGGAAATCTGAACCATTATCGGGCAGCAATGAGTAATATCAGAGCTGTCTTGACAAATTGTCATACAAGAGCCGTGGCAGTGGAATGAAGTTTGGCCTGGTGTCTCTAGAATAGCTACGTTGACCGGGTTGGAAACGATAGAATACACATAATAGTCTTCTCCAGGTTTCAGGGCCAAAATAACAAATCCTACACCGACCGATTCTCCTTCGCCGAGTGATAAGCTCGAAGGTTTAGGTTTAAATTTGTTTCTATAACAAAATTAAAATAATTTATTTTAAAATAAACTTTTTACGTTTAAGAAAATAAACAGAGAATTACGCTAAAACAATACGGTGTACTAATCGAAATAATGGAGAACAAATATTATTATATACATGTCGAAATCGATGCCATCCGACTGTGCGAGGTGGAGAGTCAAAGGTTTTGGAAGGAGACTTCCGAAAGGCTAAATTGAATTGGACCATCTAAATCTGATAAAGCCAGGATGGCCAACAAACAACAAACATACATCTCACGGATCTGAAGGAACGGGTTTGTAATATGTGAGGCAGGGAAAACATGGATGGGATTGTTATTGACTTAGAGATTTGGGAAAGACTTTATGATCAAGCATCATCATCATCCAACGCACATACCCCTTCAACTCCAATCTACCCTGTGCCTGCATCCCCTTCGTTCCGTCAAACTGCAGTTCAACATTTTAAAAAATAATTATATTATAAAAACTCTTAGTATAATGTGTCGATTATTTTGATCAACCTACTGTTGACTGGGTATAAATAATAATTAATAATTCATAATTAAATGAATAATTTTATATTTTTTTTATTATTAATTTTATATTTGCGTCCTAAAGTACTTTTGGCATTTGAACAAAAACTATATATACTTATTAATAATATTAGAAACACAAATTGATTTAATAAAAAGACTTTTTCTCTGTTATAATTATTCACATTTCTTATTGGATCCTTTAATCCCTTGTGGGACATAGGGCCAGTGTGCGATGCCGCACACCGGATTCATTGACCATTAC
>JANSTU010040505.1:0-10985 GCA_027564075.1 Bolitophila hybrida | reverse complement strand
CATACATACTTATATAGTAGCATACATATTTTACTGAGGCTCTGTATATGCGTGATTGTGTGTGTTTCCGCATATATGACGTCAATTCGACAACTGCAGACGATTACGTTCGAAATTACATATATTATATATTCCATCATTAGGACAAAATAATTATATAAATCAATGCAAATGGCTTACGGCTAAGCATTTTCCAATCAATTTACATTTTCACACGTGCTCCATTGCCTGCTAATTAATCGACATTATTGTCCACATCACCACATTCGACCTTCTAGTCGTTCTATAACGACTAGCATTCGTACGAGCCTTGTGAGTTTTGATGCTATGCAACCAGTAAAAACATCCCCACAAAATTAACCCTGCTCACATTTAACGAGCAGATCAGCCGCAAAACTACATATATACAAATGTATACTAAAATATATAAATGATATGTGCGTTCAATGTTCACATACCCTTGCACAAAAGGTCGATGCTGTTCGATTGGTGATTTGAATTAGATAAATATTTATCTATACTCGAGGCCTTTCGTCAAATTGATTGTGCTGACTTGACTTTAATCCACTGCTGTATATGAGTGTGTGTGTGCTCTCTTCTCTTGCCACAGGTCCGTCCGGCCGTTTCTCATTTACATACGTGTGGTTGTATTCTATGCAGAATGCTGTGAGCTCGATTTTTAAGTACGAGTAATGTGTTTGCCGACCAAATTGAATTTCGATCGGCCTGAAAATAAATACACATAATATGGGGATTTTGATTAATTGACTCAATCAACACTGCATATCTTATTCTTGTATTTTGTATAAATTTGTATCGAACAAAAGGAAATGGTAAACATTTTAGAAAATCTCGAGACAAGACTCAATTTTATATTCAATGGATGTTTTAAATTGTAGATTATCAATGATGATTTATTGCATTGGACATTTTATATATTAAACAAACATGAGATAAAATTGTCAAATTCATGTTTTATTTATTGAACTCGTTTTTTTAAATACCTAGCAATCGATTTATAAATTTGTTGTTTATATGCTGAATATTTCGGAATACTTGAGAATAATACTTCACAGATTTTTGATATTTTTCTAGCATGGCAAAACGAATATCTGTCACTGACCGGCGTCAGACTTGGTTTAAGATTCAAATTAAGATAGTTTTTAACGTTAATTTAATAACATTGTAAAATCACTTGTATAAAATCTAGATTATCTAGGAAAGATCTCATCGTTAAATTGGTTAAGTTGGCACGGAATTCGGTGGGTAATTCATTGATATCGTTCAATATCAATCAAATCAAATTTTGACGGCAATAGTTGTTATTGAGTCCTACAAATATAAGCATACATATATTTTATCTCTTATAAAAGTAGTGTACCAGTCCTCGAGTTCCGTGAAAAGTAAGATTTGGTACAACTGCACCCTGGACCGTCAAACAGATCCCATACAGTTCTCTTATACGCTTCTGCTTTAAACATTTATTTTTTTTCCATGTATTGCATATTATATTTTCTCCCAAAATGGAGATGAGTATTAAAGAATGAAGTAATGCAAAGATCGATTTTCATTAAAAACTAACCCATACCAAAATTTACCCTAGAAAGTAAATATTTTTATGCCGTATATATAAAAAACATTTATTCGATCCTTTTTTTATTAAATATTCCTTCCTGGATGATGGATGGTCAACGTGAATTATAGCTTTTTCAATATGCGGAGATCTGTCAACATCGACATTTAACACTCTTTTTCATCCTTGTTGCGCAGCTCCTCGAACTTCTTCCCTTCGTTAGAATGTCCGCAACCATGTCCTCTGTTAGGCAGTAACTTCACGATAACACCCCGCTTCAAACAATCATAGATGAATCGTTTCTTCGTTTTTTTCATGAAGCCATCATAGCGTTTGATGCTGCTCAATATGTTTTGGTTGTCTTCGAATACCTCGACGCATACATACGTACTTCCATTTGAAATCAGCCAGCAATCGTTGTTCCCTATTGACCTAATGATAATGGCGCAACACACGATTGTCTATCACGGCAGGCCCAGCTAATTGGTCCGTCAAGTATCAGAATGAATCCAGAGTGTGACTTGCGACTTGATGTCTTCGCATCCAATAATAAAACGCAATGACTTCCTTTGCATCAGGTATCGAATCGTACGTTTTACTTCTGTCCTATCACGTGTCGATGGCTTTTGCGATAGAATCGAAACTGCTGCTGCAATGTCCCATGAATCGTACCTCGACGGCCTTTTCGTCCAGATTATGTCGCCTTTCATCTGGTATCTTCACGAAGCACAGCGTCCCGAAGCGCAGTGTACAGTGGATTCTTTCCTAACCATAGTTCATGGGGGTTAACTTAATGGCAGACAGAGCCATTTTCCGGATGATGTATGTAACCCTCTTCCAATCAACCATTAACGTATTAGCTCATATCCCTGGATTCGCATCTCGTTAAAACGGCCGTTCAGGTTGCCGATAGGTATCTGATAGCGTCTGTCATGAGATCGTATTTCAAGCAGGCCGCTTGAGTTACGTTCTCTTGCCAATTCCACTTGAACAAATAGTCCGAATTTATTTTACCTACCTACCAAACTTAGTTGCCTCGTTTAGCTTGTTCCACCATGTTTAATCCGTGTCTGCTTCCGACACTCTGTCTTGATGTGTCCGGGTTTCTTGCGGAAAAAACATTTTCCCTGTTGTTTGTCGTAAAACTGTTTTGGTTTTCGACCGGTATGAGTCACTTTTAATGCCGCATCCCCAATCATGCTGCGCCGGTATTTTTCGCAAATTATGCTTTTCACCACGCTGAAGTTGAAATCCTCCACACTTCTGGTCTCGAGCGCAAGCAAGGGCGAACGAATTCAACAACAATACACTGGTCAGAAAATCTGTATCGAGTTATTTTACCGCCGTCAGTTGTTGTCAGAACTTCTCGATCATCCCGTGTGCCTGGATGTTATTGCCATCGTGTGAGATCTTTCCATCGATTTTTGGCATCAATCGAATCTTGTGGACTTCTTTTTTTCGTATTCCATGCGGCCTTTGCAGTCTGAAAGCTGCGGGTGTGTTTAATTTTATCGTCTCCAATTGATTACCAAGTTTTATACACATCCCCTAAGCAAAAAATATGGACATTATTACGCAACAAACACCTTTTTTTTACCCAATTTAAATTTTAGTCTTATATATTATTAAATTTCGAAATGGTATTAATTTAAACCTTTATCGTAAATTCAATTAATAATAATTATAAAGTGTAGTTATTTTTTATTTTTAAACTATATAAAAATGCATTTTTTTAGGTCCTGTTGTAACTGATATTGATATTCACATCACAGAGAAATACTTGAACGGAACGTTTAGCTCGTGCTCTCAGGTAAAAAGTTAAATTTTAATATCTAGAACATCGGTAGTAATATTATTTTTTATATCCATAGGTCTCAGTTCCGTCGACCGGACAGCTGGCCTTGGATCTTATGTGCGGTGATTGGGGTGCGTACCGTTGCAGTCCCAAGAAATGGTTCTTCTATATGGGCGATGCCGTTGATAATTCATTTGTTCCGTTCCAAATCACCTATCTTCCATTCGACAGCACTGAACCCGTAAACGGTTACACACCACTCGATCCCAAGATTGTGCCTTGCAATGAGGCTTTGAATGTAAGCCGTTAAACAAATCATTTGTAAAAAAAAATAATATATATATTTTATCCTGCAGGATAAGACACCGGCATGTTCGTGCGTTGACTGCGAGGCATCGTGTCCAAGGCCACAGCCTCAGCCACCTGTACCGGTTCCATTCTCAATTGGCGGTCTAGACGGCTATGCCATTATGATGATGATTGTGTTCCTTGTCGGTTCAGCTCTGTTTCTGATGGGTGTCTGCATATTTCCTTCCAAGCGATCGATTGGTAATTTAGATACTGTCAAAATACGACAGTGGCTCAATGTGTGATTTTTTTTTAAACTGAATGCGATTTTTTCCTAATATTTTTTTTGAAGTGATTTTTTTTGTACACGTGGATGACATAATTTGTTTTAAATATTCGTAGCACAAAATTACGTTCATATTGGTGTAGATTATTGTAATAATAAAATTTGAATAATATGATTTGTGAAATACGCGCACCATTTATGGGACGAGTGCATGCGGAGGTGGTTGGTGTCGATAGCGAATATAGACGAACATCAAATGGCATAGTGAAAAAAACACACACACACACACAGACATTAACAGAAACTCACACATTACCACAATATTACTTAATTTTAAATACATTTTTCGGGTTTGTTTTCCTATGGTGGCCTATTTTTTACAACTTTTTTTTTTCTCACAAACATTTTTATAGAGGAAATGGTGCGTGGCGAGACCGGTGCCAGAGATCTGGGCACAAGTGTGGGACGTCGATTGGCAGCTGGACACTCTAGTGCTGGAGATATCAGTGCGGATCGCGAAGATTCACCATTGCAATCGAAAAGATCGAGTATGTGTGATTCAAACCAAAACATAAAAACAATACAATCAAAATAACAACGCAAAATTTCTGTTTATGTATAATACACCCACACGTACTTTCGCACTGAAGCGCTATGAGCCCGTTGCGAGTTGCCCTTTGTCAGTAGCGCAACGCTCTAGCTTCGCGTCTTCCCGTTTGTGTCGTTCTCTATGTATGTTGTCTCGAGTTAGAGCTTCTTTTCCACGTGGACTTTATACTATTTTCGTATGTTTAAACATGCTTTGTTTTTGTCTCCTGGGCGATGTTATTCGATTTCGCTGTATTTGTTTTAAATGTGTATATTAAGCAGGAGAAATTCTTCATATCATTTATTTCTAATCACACATACTCTACCATCTCATCACCAATTATCACTATCATATTCGATTGTCTAGTTTGGTATCTCATCGTAGGACATTTCCACAACTGTTTTATGTTTTCTATATTTTGTTATGTCCAATTAGTTTTGAGATTTAGAATGTATAATCAATTTTAGAAAGCATTTATGTGGTTAGAATTTTGCATGCTTTGAAATGAGCATATTTTTATGTTAGTATATTATATTAAATCATAAATATCATGGTATGTAAAAATGTATCAATGTATCTTTGATATTGCTTGATATGAAATGAATATCTTTTTTTGGAAAGTTTTCGACGCACATCGACAAAAAAATTAAAATGATCAGGGAGAAAATATTTGATTTTTATCCAATTTCCAATAATCGTAATTTCCTAGCTTCCTCTTAAATTTATGAAATCGGTCTGCATTATCAGAGTAAGGCCTATATTGAAGGAGCGACATGCTCCTGAAAAAATACTCTACTCAAAAAACAATCTTTCTCAGTTTGATTTTGTTGATTTTTACACATCTTTAAAAAAAAAACATCTGCCCCTTTTTAATTTACACTTTTAAACATAATTTCAAACACTCATTTATTATATGTTATAATATTCTGCCATCCATTGCGCACAGGACAGATGATAATCTGTCGACGACTCTAGCCGAAATCATTTAGCATGCATTTCTCGTGTGCGCGGTGAACGGTGAACAATGCCAGCGAAGACATTACATATGACCTTGTCATAATAAAAAAAACCCACACTAAATATCTTACTCATTTCCTTGTACTATTTTGTTGTAGCTTGATTATGGTTGCTTTTGCTCGTTAAACTTTAATATCTGCTGCTGTCTGTATTACTAATATTTTGTATTATGTAAATGTATTATATGAAGGGCCGTGTTTAATTGGTTTAAGCTATTTTGATTAATGGCATAATTTTATTTAAATATTCCCTCTAATTACCTAGGTGCCACATGGGAAGGCGACCAGGAACTGAACACACATCCGGGTGCAATAATATCGATGGATGACGAAGAGTCTGGCTATTTTGAGCGACTGGGCGCACGCACCGAAACCGTACTGGAAAAGTTCTTTACCGTATGGGGAACATACTGTGCTAGCAATCCCTGGTTTGTATTGTTCTTAGGTAAGAAATACATTTTAGAAATAAAATATTGACCTTATATATAAAATATATTATTATTTTAGGCTTTTGTTTTGTCGTTGGTATGGGTCATGGTATCAAGTATCTGAATATAACGACAAATCCCGTGGAACTGTGGGCATCTCCGAGTTCAAGGGCACGTGTCGAACGTGAGTACTTTGATTCGAACTTTGAGCCCTTCTATCGTGTTGAACAAGTAAGTATTGATCTTACAAATAGACTGAGTCTGAGTATTTAGTGAACACTTTAAATTTCTCCACAGATTATTATAAACGCTGTTAATCTGCCGAATATCATACATAACACAACAAACGGACCCATTGAATTCGGACCTGTGTTCAACAAGCCATTCTTGTTGGCACTATACGATCTGCAGGAAAAGATAAAAAGTAAAAAAAAAATATTATGTTCCATCTAATAATTATTCTAATAATTTCTATGTTATTAGACATCGATGCTGATAGTGGAAATGGTCTAGAGAAAATCTGTTTTGCACCATTAAGCTCGGATTTCCGTGAGCCCGTTACGACCAGCGATTGCGTTGTTCAATCTGTTTGGGGCTATTTCCAAGACGATCTAAGTGTCTTTGAAAACGAAGACACCGACTCACAGGGCTATGTCGTAAACTATCTTGACCATCTCGTTCAGTGTTTTGGCAATCCTTATAATCCCGAGTGTTTGGCACCATTTGGTGGACCCATAGATCCAGCTATTGCATTTGGTGGCTTCGGTCGTCCTGTTTCGTCCGTATCACCACCCTACGAGAAATCCAGTGCAGTTATCATGACATTCCTTGTGAACAACTATCACAACAAAACCCGTCTTCAGCCAGCCAAGTCGTGGGAAAGCTCATTTGTGACATTTATGCAGAACTGGACTAAAACGAATAAATCCGATTTTATGAATGTCGCTTTCACGTCGGAACGATCCATCGAAGATGAACTGCTGCGTGAATCCAAATCAGACGTTTCCACGATTCTTGTGTCGTACCTAATTATGTTTGCATACATTGCAATTTCGTTGGGTCACGTTGAGCATTTCAGTCGTATTCTGATTGACAGTAAAATCACACTTGGTATGGGTGGTGTGATCATTGTGCTTGCTTCCGTTGTTTCATCGGTTGGTCTGTTTGCGTTTATCGGTGTGCCGGCCACACTGATTATTGTCGAAGTGATTCCGTTCCTGGTACTCGCAGTCGGTGTGGATAATATCTTTATTTTGGTGCAGACACATCAGCGAGATCCTAAGAAACCTAACGAAACACATGCCGAACACGTGGGACGCATTCTGGGAAAGGTTGGTCCTTCGATGCTTTTGACTTCGGTCAGTGAGAGCTGTTGCTTTTTCCTTGGTGGCCTTTCGGACATGCCTGCTGTAAAAGCGTTCGCCCTATACGCTGGTATGGCTCTGCTTATCGATTTCCTACTACAAATTACCTGTTTCGTGGGATTACTCACACTGGACGCTGTGCGTCAAGCTGAGAATCGTTACGATATTCTCTGCTTTGTGCGTGGCAAGAAAATGGACGGAATCACCAATACCGAAGGAGTATTGTACAAATTCTTCAAGGCCATATACGTACCGTTCCTAATGAAGAAAACTGTTCGGATAACAGTGATGGTTGTTTTCTACGGATGGCTTTGTTCGAGCATTGCCGTTTCGCCACACATTGACGTCGGACTCGACCAAGAACTTTCAATGCCCGAGGACAGTTTTGTTTTGAAATATTTCCGTTATCTGAACACGTATCTCAGCATCGGACCTCCAATGTACTTTGTCGTCAAGGGTGGCCTCAACTTTTCAACAACAAAACATCAGAATCTGATATGCGGTGGCCAGTTCTGCAATGACGACAGTCTTTCAACTCAAATCTATATTGCCAGTAAAACACCAAATACAACGTACATTGCTCGACCCGCGTCCAGCTGGATTGATGATTATTTTGATTGGTCTCAGTCACCAAGCTGCTGCAAATACTTCCCGAATAATGGCAGTTTCTGTCCTCATACAAGTAAGAAATTGCATATTCCATAAAACCTGAACGATCAATTAATATAAATATTTTGTTTACTTACAGATGACGATTGTGAGAAATGTAACATTAACATTTCTCCAATTCTTCGACCTAATGCAAGCGCCTTTGAACATTATTTGCCATTTTTCCTACAAGACAATCCAAACGAAGAGTGTGCTAAAGCTGGTCATGCTGCTTACGGTAGTGCTGTGAACTTCAATCAAAATGCTGTTAGTAAAAAAACCGATGTCGAGGCATCCTATTTCATGGCCTACCATTCGATTCTGAAGAGTTCATCAGACTACTATGAAGCATTGCGCTCAGGTCGCAAGATATCGCACAATATTACACAAATGATCCAAGCCAATCTTCGTCTACAGGGTGTGGCTGAGTCTGATGTCCAAAAGGTACAGGTGTTTCCGTACTCTGTGTTCTATGTGTTCTACGAACAGTATCTTACCATGTGGCCAGATACATTGCAAAGCATGGGCATATCGATATTGGCCATATTTGTAGTAACGTTTCTGCTGATGGGATTTGACATTCATTCGTCGATTGTGGTCGTGATCACCATTACCATGATCGTGATCAATATCGGAGGCCTAATGTACGTATGGAACATATCACTGAATGCTGTCTCGTTGGTCAATCTGGTGATGGCTGTCGGCATTTCGGTGGAATTCTGCTCACATCTCGTGCACAGTTTCTCAGTGTCCGTGCAGGAGACACGTGAGAAGCGGGCAGCTGACGCACTTACAAAAATGGGTAGTTCTGTGTTCTCAGGAATTACGCTGACCAAATTCGGTGGAATTCTCGTGCTGGGCTTTGCCCAAAGTCAGATCTTCCAGGTATTCTACTTCAGAATGTACCTGGGCATTGTGCTGTTTGGCGCCGCACATGGACTGATATTCCTTCCAGTGTTGCTTAGTTATATAGGTAAGTAAACGGTTTGATATTATTCACTCTTTGGAAATTTTTATTTTCCGTAGATTATTCCCAGAGTTGTTTCTCCTCCCGTCCCAAAAAAAAAATAATCCAATTGACAACACTAAAACACAAAAACCGCACCACCAAAACACGATCAACGATCATATATCGATCTATAACAACAAAAACACGATACTTTCTCTCCAAATATGTGTGTGTGTGTGTGTTTTTTTTTATATCAAATTCTGTGTGCGCTTTTCTAAAACATTCTGTATTTATTTTTGACCCGTTCTGCGTATAGGTGCCCCAATAAATAAGGCGAAACTGGCGAACTTCCGACGGCTCGCCATGCAAGTTCAAGAAACATCATTGTCAACCGTAAGCGTTCATACTAAACAAAAATCCGCTCCCAAGCAAATTACAGTTTTGTAAATAAGGAATATTTGTAAACAAAAATATAGATTAGATATATTATTTAAATGTTGTAGTTCGCTTCAATTTTATTTATTTTTTTTTTGTAATTACACACGCTTACACCAACTTTACACTTACACAATTGCACCTAAAAGACACAAAGAAGACGCAATCACCTTAAAATGAACACTTGATTATGTTTGAAAGAGTTTGAATGTTTGTTTATATTTCCACTGGCATCGATGAAGATGCACCGTGGATTCGTACGAGTAATTCTCTCGCAGATAATGGCAATGTTCTGTGAATTTTTTGTTCTGAGATCTGAAAAATATTATATTTTGTGTATTATATTTGTTTTATCTTTATTTGTAATTTGTTTAATTTTTTCTACTTTGAGTGTTTTATAGGGCATACAAATAAAATTTCAACGTGTTTTTTTAGTTTTTTTTTAGCATTGATTTGTACATATTCTAGGCTTCAATTTATAAAACAAAATCAATCACGCGTTTTCATCCTTTTCACACATCCTCATATCAGTTAACATCCTATGTAGTATTACTAATTTACGAATATTTATCTAAAACAAAAATAAGTTCTGTATTTTAAAGTATGACATTTGCACTCAAAAAGTGAGTGTAATAAAAAGCACGAAAGTTCGTGCGATAAAAGTCCTCTGTGAAGAATTCCAAAAGGTAGTTAATTTGCAATAGGTCATGAGGGATAGTATTCACTTTACCATAAACAACTAATTATGTTTGTTATTCCAAGCATTTTTTCACCAGCTGGCGAAATCGAAAACGGTATCCGTTTCAATGCGGATAATTTAAAACTTACTCGGGGCCACTAGTACAAGTGGCTCGCGGGTGTTGGTTGTTGATATTCGAAGTGACTATTGACTCACTGAGAATAGGCCCGCAGGATATACGAGAACTTTAAAAATAAACAAAGACAATGCAAATGTCGATCACAGAGTATTATCAGTCATACCCCCAAGGGTAAGGCCATATCCAAAATTTAATTCGATAAATCACTTAATCGATTAGAAACGATAGAAAGAGCAAAATAATTCTTAATTTATCATTTTGTACCTGAAGATGGCATTATTCTATGGATAAAAAAGATGAGTTTTTACTCTTTTTTTAGAAACAACCATCCGAAACGATTTCCAGCCTTATCATCAGATAATAATAAAGTTTGGAATTGTTCATTATTGAGTATTTTTTGTCATCAAATTTAACATTAAAGTTTTTTTAAATTTTTTTTTAAATAAGTTTTTAAGACCTAAAAACAAAACTATTCATTAGTATTTATAATTAATTCATTTGAATTCAATTCTATTTGATCATTATTATTACAATTATTCAATTAAGCAAAAAATCTATTTGGTCGTTATTATTAGAAATGTATACAGTTGATAATGACAAAATGGTAATACTAAAAACAATTTAGCAACATTTTCTATTTGATAATTAGAATTATTAATTTATTAGTAGACAATGACTAAAAATGACAATTTAGCAAAAAAATGTATTACATAATTATTACAAATTATAAAAAAGTAATATTGAATAGAATTACAAATTGGAACATATATATATATATATAACATATATAACATAA
>JANSTU010040504.1:0-24713 GCA_027564075.1 Bolitophila hybrida | reverse complement strand
CTAGGGCAAAATATAATATGTTTATATATTCGTAGGATTATGAAGATTTTGATACTTCAGCACCCGGCGACATGTCGTTTAACTTTGATAATGGAAATGAGACCACTGAATTTACGGATTTCTTTGATTAAAAAGCAATAGTTTTAATAAAATTCCATAATTTGTAATTATACAAATATTTCTTATACGTTTTTTTTTGTATAAAACCTTTTTAAAAAACAAATATAAGCATTTATGTCAAAGTTAAACTTTTATCAGATAACTTTATTGGAGTTCCCATTCTTTATATATTATATTGTTTAGCTCATCTCAATGCAGATTGCACCAATAAAAGCATTACGAGTGCGACATCGTTCTTTTCAATCGATTTGAAATGAACGTACAAAAAACAAGACTACCCGCCTCAAGCCTCTTTCAAACCCCTTACAAGAAAAGTTGATGTTCATATAATAGACCAATTGAAAAGTTTCGTTTCTCCGGATATACTTAATATGTATAATAATATATATATAAGCAAACAGTTATATTATAGTCTCAAGTCTTACGATAAAGTTGAATGAAACTTTACGGCAAGAATTACGTTTTCAGCAGAAAACTGTGTAAATACATAATATATAAGTAATAATTGGCGAGAAGATGCGCTTCCAATTAACGATTTAAATTACGTCTTTTTTTTGTAAAATGATTTACAAAGTTCGGCAACTTATCTGTATTTAAATATTTTTATTTTGAAAGATTGTTTACTTGGTAAAAGCAAAAAAAAATATCCAAAAATAGGTTAGAACATGGTGGTGAACATGTTTGTAAGAAGGTCACAATTCGCATACTTCGTCCCAATCACAATTTGGCTCAAACACTATTCGACCCGAGCACAATTAATTCTAGTATTGTTGTGGGTGATAAATAATTTAAATACCTTAAATATAAAAAAAATAAATCATATCAGACTTCCCAATATTCGGTTACCGTTCCGCGGTCCAAAACATGCCTGATTTATTGATATGTAAATGCTTATGAAATGAAAATCTTTTAGGGACTTTTATTAACATTCGAAAAAAAATGTATAATCAATTTGAAGTGAAGTCCTCTCAAATTAAATTTACATTATTTTACCGGTTTATCCGATGAATTTGTAGAACACTACGCACGCCAAAATATGGTGTTTTGAAAAAAACGCGATTAAGTTTGACTTTTAAAAAATAACGTATTTAATGTTTGTTTTTGAAAACTTACATTTAATCAGCTTTTTCAGCACCATATACAGTCCCTTCTTCAAATTCTGTATTTTTCTGTATTTGCATTTTTAATATTTATAGATGAGGATGTCATTTCTTGGATTTACGACACCAAAACGCCGGCCTTGTATGTGTCTTCTCCGGTTCTGTGCCCTTAAAAACTGAGTCTCTTTAATAAATTTACGTCTCTTGATATCGTTGATTCCGAAGAGCAACAAATGAAGTAAAACCATCCACTCCCAATTGTTTTTCTTAAGTTTAACTCTCTCAACATTAAACAAGTTCTGGAATAAATAAAAAACGTGGTCCTAGGCAATTTCGGAACTGCCAAAGTGAACATGGTACTTCACATTGCCACCTACCCACCCTCGCTGTGTACAATGCGCTGAACATCATGATTTATAGAAATGCAACGATGGTGCGTCATCAGACAAATTCATCACAAAGTAATTGCTATACACTTGGCATTTCAAGGAAACTAAAACTACTGATGCTCTTAAATAGTAGTAGTTTGTTTTCAAATGATAGCTGTGACGATCTGGTCGTGAAAGGATTGAGTGTTATCGTCCTATGCGTTAAGTTATTTGAAAAAACGGATTTTAATGTATTAACATCGGATGAATTTAATCAAAATTTCAGCAACATTCAAATAAATTAATGACATTACTACACTGTCTTGTCTCACTCCACACCTGTATAATAAATTGACTATTGATAATTTGAATCGCTGTGTATTGATGATTTGAATTTTGACCTGAATGCGGTATTAAACTGGTCCACCACAAACAAACTAGTTTTAAATGTACCTATACGTCTAAAGCCATTATCATATTTAACCAAACAAAATACTAATAATTTACATCTGTTAAAAGTAAACAACACAAACATCATCTATACTCAAAAGATTAAAAATTTAGGTATAATGCTTAATTCCACTTTGACTTGGGATGAAAACTGTGCACCGTCAGCTGCTATTTACCTGTCCACCTTCGCGTCAAACTAAACCTCACTTTATTTATGGTGATTCGGTATTTTTCAACAGCCGCCAGTGTGCAGGCATACACTGGAAATATGTTTTAATGCTTACTTATTTCCTGTGGAACATTAGGTACTGGCAGAAGAAGTATTCCAGTGTTTCATTGCCCGTAAACGTATTTTAAATATAATATTAATATGCTATCTGTACGATCTTATATAAACAATAATTTATATTTCTACATTGTAAACGAACTCACAAACAAATCTACACTAAATTCTATTAGATATAAGTATGTAACAAATAGGCCTTAATAACTCGAATTGTTGAAAGAGTCAGGTTATGCTAATATGCTGTGCTACTCCTTCTCCTCCAGCTTATGTGATTTAAAACATTCGCAACAGTGATCCCCACATATGTATTTATTCTTCCTCTTTTATCGAGATTTTTTTACAGAAATATTTTTACTTACTAACAAAAGAGGTTAGCGGCTTCACAAATTATCGCCCCCACAACAACAATTACATACAAAATGGTTTAAAGGGTTTAAAATGTGTTATTAATTCAAAAAATCTACACAAAAAAAATCGAATCTTATTGATGTCTATTGTTCTGATCGTACCGGTTTAGTATCAGCCGATAAAACTCATAGGAATTACATAAAAATATGTATTCATTCAAAATATATGTACGCACATATTTAAATAACTTTCTTCCAAATCATTCTTCTGTTTTTGGTGCTGTCACAGGATCTGCCGACAAAGCTAGAATATGGATCACACAAACAGTTGTTATTTATTCACTAAAAGAAAACTAGATACCTTTTTACGAATTCATAAAACCTTCGAATGTTATTGTTTCCCTTTTTTCGTATTTCTCTTTGATATATTTATCAAATCTGCCTAGAATCAGTGCGAGATTTTTCTTATGTTCTTCCAGCACCATAGCATTAATAGATGATAACATATCAGGATTATTTATTGAAGAACTCGCTAAATTAACCATTAAACATTATAGTATAAAAACAAATTACAGTATTAAAAACCGTATATCTTACTATCATCCGGTGTAATTGAGACCTCATTTCTTTTACTATTAACTGCCTTATCCTTCTCGAAGTCAAGGAATCCTTCATAGGTTATAGTACCATGATTGGTATACATTTCCTGTGCATATTTTTGTAAATTTTCCAATTTTTCTATCAGGCATTCATTATGTTTGTCAATAACTTTAGCAAATAATGATATCATTTTTTGATTTTTTTAGCCTGGAAGTAATAGATAATATTAATCTATAACCTATAATATTATAATTTGTAATATAACATGGTTGAGGACTTCTCTATCTTATTACCTGGCTTTCCTGACTTTTATCAAAATTTTAATTTTATTTAAAACTTATGAAATAAAGCCATATATAATAACAGTAAATTACTTATTTATAAAAAATATCAGCAAACAGCAAGAAAATATCAAAGAACCGAATATAGAAGCAGCCAAGAAGAAGCAAAAAAACAATGCCAATATAAATATAATATAAAGGAAAGACAAACAAATTTAACGTTGACAGTTTCACTTTCATAATATCTTATTTCAATATAAGGACAATTTCCCAAAAGGACACATAATTTATTCCGAAATTATTCACATTTAAACTCTTTTTTTTATTTTGTGTTAATTTAATTTAAAATAAACGAAAATTTAAATACGCGATCATCATATATGTAAAAATAAACTCAGGCTTGCTTATACTGTAGTGGAAGTTTGTAAGAAATGTCGAGTCGAATCTAGAAATGTTTATACGACAGTCCAAAAAGGTCTACATGGGTGCATATTATTTTGTGGGCATCCGAAAAATCACTCGAATCGACATTTCTTCCAGACTTCCACTACTGGTTTTAAAACTACCCACAAATCATGTATTTCATGTTATTGCTGATATGAGACGTTATTTACGATAAACGATAAATGCATTGATATATATATATATACTACCATTGTGAATCATTTATTATACGTATACTCATTGCAACCTAGCTCGAAAATCTTGTATAGTATTTTTCATCACAGTATCTAATGTGAAATTTGACGTCTGTGTTCTGTCGGGAGTTTTTACAATACATTGTGGGTTGCATCCATACGTGTATCACTGAGGAACAAGCCGGAACAGTACAAATTGGAATAACCCTTATGTATACATAAGCTTCCAGACCAATTCGCGCTTGTTAGAAAACTACTCGTGACAGTGTGATTCAAATAAAGTAAACTGATACTTCGATACTCCATAACCATATCGTAGCTACTGCACAGCGCGGTAAACAATAACTATTCAGACACATACATACACATACGCAACATGGAAGCGATCGATGTTCGTGCACTAGAGGAAGCAGTTACAGTGTTCTATCGCTCTGGAGCCACACAACAGGCAGCCGCCCACGACTGGCTGACCAAGGCCCAGAGCAGTCCGCAAGCTTGGTCATTTGTATGGGATCTCATGCAGCCCGGAAAGGTAAGAATTCGTTAACATAACCTCACCTAATTCTAATTTTCCGATAAAAACCCCCTTCTCTTTATTTTTCATAGTCATCCGAAGTGCAATTCTTTGGAGCCACCACCCTGCACTCTAAGCTTATGAAGTACTGGCATGAAGTACCACAGGAAAATCATAATGAGCTCAAGCAGAAACTACTCGAGTCAATTGTAACATTCGGAAATGGACCGAAAATTGTACTGAACCGACTATGCATAGCAGTAAGTTCCAGCCACACCACCCCACATATGAATATGCTTTTCTATAGAATATGTTACAATACAGCTCAGCGCTTTTATCGTTCACATGCTAAAAGAATGGCCTACGGCCATAGAGGACGTCACAAACACGTTCCAGACACAACAGCTGCCCAATCTGAACGCAAACATTCAGACCTGGATCATGATGGAGGTAATCTGTGGCATACCTGAAGAGGCAAACGCAATCTACACATCCGTACAACGGGCTGCACTTCGTAGTGATATCAATAAACGGGCACCATTCATTCTAAGAACAATTGAGCAATATATTAGTACAAAATGTGATATTTCATTGGAATCAGCGGATATGACGACGTTGTTGCGTGCAGCTAAATGTGCCGGTGTTTGGATGAAGTGAGTGATGAGGTTCAATCGAAGACATCTTAGTTGTAACAAAGATTTTTTTTATATTATATAGAAACGGTGGATTTCCGCTGGACACTTGTCAATTTCTGGCCACATCTCTACTAAAACTTATAAACAAATGCTACTGGAATAGTTCCCAAGGAGACGGATGTATGTCGGCTGACGAAAATGAGTTAACCGAGACTTGTCTAGAGACCCTGGGTGTATGTGATTTGATATTTTCAAAATATTTGTAGAATTTAATAGTTTCGATTTCAGTTAATGATGCTACAGCCAGATGCTCATCGCTATTCGAATTCAGCACTTGTTCTGATGAAATTGTTTCTAGAAATGTTGAGCAACATTACAAAAACCGAATGGAAGGAGAACAATCTGAATGAGGACATTGCGGCTGGTATTTACACGCTCTTCATCTCTTCAATTGAGTGTCACTCGCGATTACTCCTGGCTGGAGTTCTTACCGAAAGCGAGGAACATCAAGAGTTGTATATGCGTCTTATACATGAGATACTACAGTGCACAGACAAACCGGGCATTTATCCGGTAGAAGAGTCATGCAGTACACTAGCCTTGGGTTTCTGGTATATGCTACAGGACGAGATTCTCTCAACGGATAATGAACAGGAACGTAATAAGTCACTAGAGCTTATAGTACCATTGTACGCCCATCTGGCCAAGGTATTGGTACGTAAAGCCCAGCAACCCGACGAGTCGTCAATCGACAAATGGTCGGCCGATGATTTGGAAGCATTTCGTTGCTATCGTCAGGATATTTCCGACACGCTGATGTACTGCTACGAAGTGTTGCACGATCAACTGCTTGACACTCTGTCCGAGATACTTGACACCAGCATTTTGACCATTCAGACTGATGTCGCCAATTGGACACAATTGGGTAAATATCATTATTTTTCGTTATGATTATTTAAACTAAAGCTCAAAAATTGTATTTTCAGAGGCCTGTGTTTTTGCGTTCTGTTCCATTTCCGAGCATATTGATACTGGCGAACGTAAAAACATACCAAAACTTATGCAGATTCTAGCTGAGATCCCGTACGATAAGATTAATGAGAAATTGCTAGGAACTGCTCTAGAAACAATCGGTACGACCCATAAAACTTTTTATAAATACATTTTAAATTTTTTTTTCCTGTTTTCAGGTGGCTACTGTGAGTGGTTCAAAGAAAATCCTTCCTATCTACCACCTGCCATTCAATTAATGGTTAAAGGTTTGAACTCACCGATGGCTTCACAGGCAACGCTTGGTCTAAAGGATCTATGTCGTGAATGTCAACACGAAATGTCCGGATACGCTGAGCCCCTTCTGCATGCTTGCCAACAGTCATTGGTAAGCGGTCATCTAAAAAATTCCGAGTCCGTTCGTCTGATGTTCAGCATTGGGAAGATAATGAGTACGCTGCCACACGACAAGATTCCAGCATGTCTAGATTCTATTGTATCACCGTGCTTCGAGGAGTTACAGCAGTTAACGCAAAGCCGGAATGTCGGTATTCTCAAATCTGAATGAAAACCAAATTGCTAATTGGTATTTTTTTGTGCAGCTAACCGAACCATCAAAAATCCGGACTCAGTTTCGCCTGAACATGGTCTCAACTCTATTCTCGTCATTGAACATAAATCCGAATGGTGCTTACTCTGCACAGGCAGACGTTATGACTAGCACACTGAGTATGCAACCCGTGCTGCTGGTAATGACCCGCACAATGCCAATTTTTAAAGAGATCACTGAATTGTGGTACAATGATACGGCTGTCCTGGATGCATTGTGTGCCACACTAAAGCATGCTATCACCAACCTAGTTAATGATTTTAAGCCCATGTTGCCTGAACTGTGCTGTCTCATTATATCGATACTACAGGCACGCTGTGTTCCGCCAGCTGTGGAGATTGCGAAGACGGTATGATTTCAATAAATGTAGCTTGACAAAGAGATACATAAATCTCTGTACGTTTGTTTTAGTGTATCATCATGTTCTACACGGATAAGGAGTGTCAGGTTGCAATGCAGCAGTTGGTTATTGAGGTGCTGGTTTACAATATGCGTGTGTTTGAGGTTAGTTTTATGAAAATTGTCTCCGATAATGTAATGCTTAAATAAAACCAACAGCAAACTCCTGATAATGGCTTTTCGGATATTGCTGATCTAGTAGAGTCATTCTACAGCTTCACTGGTGCTATCGTAAAGAAACTACCCATTCCGATGGCTGACTGCAATGTGGATATGCTCAAGCTGATTAAATATGGTTTGTCAAAATCATATCAAAGAAAAAACTATATAATTAAGGATTAATTTATGTTTGTAGCTCTAAAAGCGATAGGACTGCCTGAAATTGGAGCCGTCAAGAATGCCCTGTCTTTCCTAACGCATTTAATAATGCAATCACGCAATTTCCCTAGCATGTGTGCTGCCGTTCTTGAAATGGGTGAAGAGATCGTACGCACCACATTGCTGTGCATTGGCGTTTTAACGCCACGCACCCAAGTCGATATATTCGCCGACATTTTTGTGTCGTTTAACAAAAAGTATCCTGCCGAGCTTGTTTTCTGGCTTAAGGTACTCGAGCATGATCACTTCCCTACCCATCTGGTGGACGGACGGGAGAAGGAACAGTTTATGAAGTCTATAATAAAGTGAGCACCATTAGATTACATAAATATATAAAACATATTAATCATTCGGGATGTTTCAGAGAAAAAGTCAATAAACGTCTAGTCCAGGGTCACATTCGTGAGTTTGCTGCCAAGAGTCGTGGACTGGTGCAGAAAATATAAATCTGCACAAACATAATTTTCATTATGATTAAAATTATATGTGACAAAAAAAAAACAACCAGACACGCCACCCCGTGTTATGTGATACTAGAAGCATTTTGTAACAGAAATATGTAGTGTCTGTTTGTGAGTGAGTGTGTATATGTTTGTGTGTAAAAGTATAAGATTATTTGTGTATATTGCCCGTATTTGTGTATATTCTTATTTGCCGCGTGCATTCTCTGAAGTATAGTTTTTCTAATATGTACTTGCATGAAATTATTAATCGTGTTTTTTATGTCTACAGTTAAGTCCAATAAAAAATGACGATTTTGAAACGAGTCTTTCGAATAATAATATAATATGTGTTTAAAAAAGGTGCCCCACATACAAATCTAATCAAATGGTAATTTATAATAATACAAGTATGTAGTTTTTTTGTTGTTGTTGTGGTTCTGGCTCGGGCTAGAAGGAATATCATAATAAAATAGATAAATAATTTTCAAAAATCAAATAGAGATGTTATGCATAGAACTTTTCTATTTTCTTCATTTCAGCGAGGCGAGTGTTTCACTCAAATTTATCACTTGTTCGGTGAGAACGCTTATCTGTTCCTCGTAGTTGATGCGAGTGGTGGCCAGATCCTCTTCAGATAACTGCCAATTTCGTTCGGACTGAATGAATTTCTGTTCCTTTTCAGCCAGTTCGTTTGAAACTATCTGTAGATTTTGCTGTAGTGAGTCACACTGAAATTAAATATCTTTAAATAATTAAAGAGTCATGGAAAATTACAAAAATATGTATGTACCTCCCGCAAACATGAAACGACCCTTGACTCGGCCAAACTTTTAGCCGCAAATAGTTCCTCCAATTTGTGGGTAAAATGAATGCGTAGCATTTGTTCAGTAGACAGAGCTGCTTCGTGTTCATCAGACTGGCTGCTGTCAATACGCACCCGTGCCTCCATACGCACATTGTTGAATTGGCCGCCTGCATCAGATACATCAACACCACTAATCTTGCACACCTCGTACTTGGTGCGCCAGTATATCAGCTCCTTTTCTAGTTGACTAATACGATCATCGCTCGAGCTGGACGTAATGTGCGTTGGTGTGTGCTCACTCTCGGACACGCTCAACGCATCGTCACTACCAATGGTACTGCTACCATCTGCCATTCTAGACTCGAGGCTAGCATTGCGTGCTACCATACACTCGATTTCCTTGCGTAGCTTTCGATCGGACTCGGCATGCTCACGTGTAAGTGTAGACATCTGTTGTTCTAAATCCTCGATACGGCCGACATACAGTTGCAATTCGGAATTCTTGTCCGATACCAACGATGAGAGCTGTGCATTCTCGAGAATTTTCTTCTGTAGTTCTTCGGTAAATATCATATTATCAGCTGTTGTGACAGATGGATTCGTTGACTTTGGCTCACTCTTATTGGGTCGGCTAGTTTTATTATTCTTTTTATCGGCCTGTTCAAGGTCATCTTGTAGTGCACCGACACGATACTCCAGCTGTTTATTACGAAAGCCCAGACTGTCCACTTCCTGTTCGGCCCGCCGCAGAGAACTGTCTTGCTGACGTAGTTTCTCACGTAATTCTGCTGTTTTGCTTTGTTCCTCGATAAGTGCTCTCTTAAGCACATTTGCCTGGCCACGAACCTGCACAAAACCACAAAGAAAACTTATTATTGTAATCTTATATCGTCACCAACATAATTCATATTATTGCATGTACCTTTGAATACTCGCTGGCCAGTTTATGATATTTCACGTCATGAGCTTGGTTTTCCATTGCGACTAAACTATAAAAGACCTCAGCTGTATCTACAGAAACATCGTGGGACCGTTGCAAGACTGCTTCTGTTCTGTTTGGAAGTTTGGATATAAAGTTTTGACGTTTGGTTAGAATTTATTTGGTTATCGTTTTCGGAGTAGCTGACTAGCTGCGCGTCAAAATAATTTACGGAGTTAACGCATACACGCCTCTAAAAATAACAATTATTTTGACAGTTGCTTGTTGCTGACGTTTGTACAAGATTAGGCGATATACTGTACCGTATCTATAAATATTTTATTAAAATCGTCTCAACAATAACAAAGCGCAGACAGGATAACTTTTTGTTGGAATGTCCAATTTATTCTCGGCGCGTGATCATGCAGGCTATGTGGGAAAGGAAGACCATGCAGCAGTAATTCAAGGAAGTGTAAGTTCTAAGTAAAGTCATAGAGAAAGTTTCTATGATGAAAACACACACATACATACGCCAACGCATTTCGTGCTAGTATTGATTATTTATAAAATTCTGTTTTTATATGCTATGATCAGATTGAAACATCTGGATCTGGTTCAGAGGATGATGTTGAGCTATCCAGTAATGCTGTCGAAGGTATTAGACTAACAATGGAAGGTGGTGGACCTTTTTCGGCACTAATTCCATCAATGTGGCCTCAGGACATTTTGACAAATCTTAAAAAGCCAGCAGTATATATAATAAGATATTTTATATAAATCATGAAATAAATACTACTAAATTTCCAGACTGAAGATCCAAATGGTCAACCAGACTATCACTTTGACGAATTTGGTTTTCGTGTTGAACAAGAAGATGGACCAGAACAAAGTTCTAATAAGCTTCTCGGTATTCCGTTCACCGAAGATGCTCAACAACGAAAACAATGGATTGGACACCTGGAATTCTTTCATAATCGTGAGTCAAGTGAATTAACATGGGATACCGTTCAAGAGGTTTTACCACGTACCGAAAAACTGTCCAATATGGTACGTGCCGGTATTCCACACTCACTTAGACCACATATGTGGATGCGTATGTCTGGTGCTCTTCAGAAAAAACTTAAATCTGAGATTACATACCAACAAATTGTTAAGTCATCCAGTAATGATGCACTAATGACATCCAAGCAAATCGAAAAAGATCTTTTACGTATTATGCCAACTAATGCTTGTTTCAGTTCACCAAATAGTACAGGAATACCAAGACTACGTAGAATTTTAAAGGGAGTCGGATGGCTTTTTCCTGATATTGGGTAGATATTTTACAAAATACACTAAAGATATATCGCTATAAATGTCTATAAAAATATAGGTACTGCCAAGGAACAGGTGTTATAGCTGCATCTCTTTTATTGTTCCTCGAAGAAGAGGATGTATTCTGGATGATGGCCACCATTGTTGAGGACCTGTTACCAGCATCATACTATTCATCTACACTTCTAGGCGTACAAGCTGATCAACGTGTCATGCAGACACTAATAAGCAACTATCTGGTTGTTGTGGACGATACAATTAGAAATCACGACATTGAACTGTCCTTGATAACGTTAAACTGGTTTCTGACGTTATTCTCGAATGTTGTCCACATAAAAATACTGCTACGCATCTGGGATTGGTTTTTCTATGATGGTTCGATTGTACTGTTTCAAGTGACACTGGGCATGTTGAAGATCAAAGAACCAATGTTTAAGGCACTAGAAAATTCGGCACAGATCTTTAATAGTCTGTCAAATATTCCCGGAGATATTGATGATGTCGAACTATTGTTTAAGCTGTCACTTGAGGTGGGTGGATCACTTAGTAAGACAGTGATTGAGACACATCGTCGACGACACTTGGCCTACTTGATGGCTGATCAGGGAGTGTTGGTCGGAAATCCAGAAGCAGTTCAAAATTTACCAAAGCAACAATTGGTACGTCGACAGGTCAAGAAAACCAAGTCAATACTTCAAGTGCTTTTATTCGGCAATGATTTACCTGAAAAGTCAACTGTTAACAAGAATATTCGTCAAACTGAAATTTTGGTTGACTTGCGTGAGGCAGTATTAAAGGTCTGCAGACATTTTTTGGCCATTGAACCAAAACTTGCTGCACACATTCAAATGGTAGCTGATTACTCGGTGGCTAGCCACACCAAGGATCATGAGAATTATATTAATGTATCAAGAACACGAAAACGTCGTGCAAAGGCACTACATGACTTCGAAAGGCACGATGATGATGAGCTGGGCTTTCGCAAGAACGACATTATACGCATTGTTAGTCAGAAAGACGAACACTGTTGGGTTGGAGAGCTTAACGGTCTGCGTGGTTGGTTTCCAGCAAAATTTGTCGAGCTTCTGGACGAACGCAGCAAAACCTATACATCTGCCGGTGACGATGCCATATCAGAAACTGTTACGGATTTGATACGTGGAACTTTGGCACCCGCAATAAAACAGGCTCTTGAGCATGGTATGAAGCGTCCAAGTTTTCTTGGCGGACCCTGTCATCCGTGGCTTTTTATCGAGGAGGCAGCATCGCGTGAGGTCGAGAAAGACTTTGATTCGGTTTACAGTCGTTTGGTACTGTGCAAAACATATCGGCTGGACGAAGATGGCAAAGTGCTTACTCCTGAGGAGTTGTTATATCGATGTGTTCAAACTATAAATCAAACGCATGACCATGCACACGCTCAGATGGATGTTAAACTTCGATCGCTTGTTTGTCTTGGTCTAAACGAACAGGTTCTGCATCTATGGCTAGAGGTACTTTGTTCTTGTGTGGACATTGTTCCAAAGTGGTACGAGACATGGAGTTTTGTAAATTCACCCGGATGGGTTCAGATCAAATGCGAGCTGCGTATTTTGTTTCAGTTCGCTTTTAATCTCAATCCGGACTGGGAGCTGCCACCAAAGCGTGGAATCGAAAGTCAACCGCTAAAGGATGGCGTTCGCGATATGCTGGTCAAACACCATTTGTTTTCATGGGACTTGTAGATTTTTTACTGTTATTTATAAATATTTAATTTAAATGTATTAAGATAAGATAATTTAATAAACAAAATATATTTAAAAAAACTGAAATATTAAGTACTTATTACTTAGCAATTCAAGGCCACATGTTAAATTCATACTTAAGGTGTTCACATACAGCACATGTCAGCGCCGGTTCGCGGCATCTTTTCCGAGAAATAGTATTGTCAGCAAAATATAACTAGACGATGACATTTCGCGATTGATCAACATAACCTGCAAATTTGTAAAGCTATAAGAATTGCATTTCAATCAAAAACATTTTCATAATATAAAATTTTGCACATATTATTCATTGAAAATGCCTGAAAAGATGTCGGAAGAACCAACCAAAACAGTCGAGACCAAGACTGTTGAGAAGGGCAAAGAGAAACCGGAGGAAAAGTCTGATTTGGTAAGTACGCGTATGCTTTTGTGTCTAGTCATCTTTTACGGCTTTGTCTTTTGCTGTGTTTTGATTTTGTTGGTTATTGCAAGTGCAATACATTGGAATGCTATTACAATTAATAATTATAGTTGGCACTGTTTATTCAATTTTTTTTCTTTAGTCGGAAGAAGATAAGCAATTGCAAGAAGAGCTGAATATGTTGGTGGAGCGCCTTCAAGAGTCCAAGGTTGAGCTTTATCAGCCGGCACTGGAGGCTCTGCGAAGTCTGATTCGAGCATCGACTACATCAATGACATCGGTTCCGAAACCATTGAAATTCATGCGACAGCATTACGACACCATGAAAGAGGTATACAAGAAGATGCCAGATACCGCGAGTCGTCATGCATGCGCTGACATTATTTCTGTGCTGGCCATGACCATGGGCACAGGAAAAGAGTGCCTGGTGTACCGGTTCCTGTGCGATCAGTCCGATCAAATTGGCGAATGGGGTCATGAGTACATTCGTCATTTGTCCGGTGAAATTGCTTCAAACTGGAATGAAACTTCAGGTAATTTCCGTAGCCGACTGATTGATCTGGTAAAACAGATTGTTCCTTATAATATGACACATAACGCTGAATCGGAGGCGTGTGATCTATTAATCGAAATCGAACGCTTGGATCTACTCGAGGAGTACGTTGATCGTGGTGCATATGATCGTGTTTGTCTTTACCTCCAAGGATGCGTTCCATACATGCCTGATCCGGAGAATTTTAATCTTCTACGCACAGCACTCAAACTATCGCGTAAATTCGAACAGTACACTCAAGCTATGCGTCTGGCTATGATGCTGAACGATATGGATTTGATTCGTGAAATTCTAACAACCTGTAAGGATCAAGCTATCCAGAAACAGCTTGCTTTTATGTTGGGTCGCCAGCAGATCTGTTTGGAATTCAACGAAAGTAACGATCACAATTCGGACTTGACCGAAATTATGTCAAATGCCCATTTGAACAACTATTTCTTGAATCTGGCTAGAGAGCTGGACATTATGGAGCCCAAGACGCCCGAGGATGTATACAAGTCGCATTTGGAGAATTCTCGAGCACCCTTTGGATCGTCACAGGTTGACTCAGCTCGTCAGAATTTGGCTGCCAGTTTTGTAAATGGATTCGTGAACGCCGGATTCGGTCAAGATAAACTACTTATGGAAGATGGAAACAAGTGGTTGTACAAGAATAAGGAACATGGTATGCTGAGTGCCACTGCATCGCTTGGTCTTATTTTGTTGTGGGATGTAGATGGTGGTCTCACTCCTATCGACAAATACTTATACTCTGCTGAGGATCATATCAAGTCCGGAGCTCTTCTGGCCTGTGGTATTGTCAATTGTGGTGTACGAAATGAAGTTGATCCAGCGTTGGCTCTATTGTCTGACTATGTTCATCATGCTAACAGTACTATGCGCATTGGTGCAATTCTTGGACTTGGTCTGGCCTATGCCGGCTCTAACAGAACGATTGTTCTTGAATTGATTGGAACTGTGTTCAGCGGTGAGAAAAAGAGTGGTGCCAGTGCTGAGGTCATGGGAATCGCAGCTTTGGCTTTAGGTATGATTGCTGTGGGATCGTGCAATGCCGACGTTACCGGAGTGCTTCTTCAAACTATTATGGAGCGTACAGAGGCTGACCTTAAGGACACCTACACTCGATTCTTGCCACTAGGTTTAGGTCTGGTATACTTGGGTCGTCAGGAAGCTGCTGAAGCCGTTATTGCAACGCTAGAAGTTATCCCAGAGCCATTTAAATCAATGGCAACAACAATGGTAGATATTTGTGCTTACGCTGGTACCGGAAACGTGCTCAAGATCCAGCAGCTTTTACATATCTGTTCTGATCACTATGAGACATCTAGCAGCTCGGACAAGAGCGATTCTGATTCAAAGAAGGGGGACGCATCGGCTAAGGAGAAGGAAAAGGAGAAAGAAAAGGAGGCCAAAGAGAAGGATCTCTCATCGACACAGTCTGTCGCAGTACTTGGAATTGCCCTAATCGCAATGGGAGAAGAGATTGGATCTGAAATGGCATATAGGTCGTTCGGAAATCTTTTGCGTTATTGTGAGCCAGTTATTCGTCGTTCAGTACCATTGGCATTGGGTTTGATTTCTGTGTCCAATCCGAAGTTAAACATTCTTGATACCTTGAGCAAATTCTCTCACGACAGTGATGCTGAGGTTGCCCACAACGCCATATTTGCTATGGGATTAGTTGGTGCCGGCACTAACAATGCTCGTTTGGCCTCGATGCTCCGTCAGTTGGCCCAATACCATGCAAAGGACCCGAATAATTTGTTTATGGTTCGTATTGCCCAGGGTCTCACGCATTTGGGCAAGGGAACGTTGACCATCAGTCCGTATCACAGTGACCGACAGCTGATGAGTCCCGTAGCCGTAGCTGGTCTATTAGCCACACTGGTCTCGTTCTTAGATGTTAAAAATAGTAAGTTTATTAAATATTCAAATAGCAATTATTAAATTATTCATATTTTTTTGTTTTTTAGTTATTTTGGGACGCAGTCACTATTTGTTGTATACCCTCGCCACAGCTATGCAACCTCGAATGCTGGTTACATTCGACGAGGAGCTTCAACAGCTTGCCGTACCGGTTCGCGTTGGTATCGCGGTGGATGTTGTTGGTCAAGCTGGCAAACCGAAAACTATTACTGGCTTCCAGACACATACAACACCAGTGTTGCTAGCCATGGGCGAACGAGCCGAGCTGGCCACCGAGGAATACATTGCTCTGACGCCCATTATGGAAGGTTTTGTAATCTTGCGTAAAAATCCAAACTACGAAAAATAATATGTTTGTGTTTTTAAGTAATTTTCTTTTTCTATTTAATACACAAACACGTTCATTGTAATAATTAATTTTTAACATTAAAATGTCAAACTTAATATCGATGTGTTTTTTTATGACTTAATTCCCATTTTCTCTTTGATGATGAATTCGGGCAGTCGCTTTCCTTTCCAGAATCGTGGAATGGGAGTATCGTTGGCTTGTCGCAGCTTTTCGGACACATAATTTTCTGCCGAAAACGTTTCGGCTTCTTTAATTTTGTTTATTAGAATAGCTTGGAATGCCTTTTCCTTTCGCAATTCTCGGCGTTGTCGTACCTAGTTTAAAATAATTAAAATGTATGGTTTGTTATTATTCTATTTGTTCTATCATACCTTAGCCCATTCAAACTTCATCTTCTTACGCAATTTCCTCAATTTGTGTTTCTTCATTTTACGACGTCGAATACCGATAAGGACTGCTGCCTGAATACCATCTTCACCGTGTTTGTCTGTTGAAGCGGGCATTTCGAAATCTTGAACAATATTTGGAGTTTTTTCCATAATTTCTGAGCCAATCGATGAAAAAGGAGTCTCAATGTCCACAGAGATCAGTGGATTTTCGATCTTTGGCATGATTCTGTTGTTGCGCCATGTCGAGGTGATCTCCTGCGAAATGCTTCGCGGTTGAAAGGTCAACAAACTCTTCGGACTGGATTCGATTTCATTGCTTGAAATCAAGTGTGGTAAGAGTTTAGCTGCCGAACTGACAATGCTGGAGCGCTCGACGGACATCTGAGAAAAGCATCGCGTCAATATTGCGGTTTCTATTAAAATTAAGTAGTATTATAAATTTATTTAATAAAGTTCTCTTTTTTAGGGAATAACTAAATACCTCTCAAAAACCGCAACGAAAGCATATTGTAGTTTTAATATTATACGATTTATGTTTTAGATTCGGACTGGCATAAAAGTATATTTGTGAGAACTCTAATCTGTAATCTCTAAAATATAAATATTTTGAGGTTATCTTTCATTTTATTTATGTAATTCGCATGACTTTTTTGACAGCTCAGGGAAGACAATGTAAACCATATGTAAACACACATAAACACTATAAAACATATATATGTGGTACACATAATTATTTTTTTATCGATTTCTAAAAATCGGTTGAATTCTCAAACGTTTTTTTATTTATTTTATACGAGATTTTATACACACGATTTTATATTTTTTAAATCCCTAAAATTATTAGATGTTATGATTTTTTTTTAAATTGCTTTTATATGAAATACATATAAAATAAAAAAAAAATGTGGGACAGAACCACAACATCCTGACTAATTTATGTTTATCAATCTTTATAGAATGGTTTCATGCGATTTTTGGGTTAAAATAAATTGTTTTGGCAATATTGAAATCCTTCCTTTGGATCATGTCGAGTCCGTGAAAATAAATGAAACATTTAAGATGAAGAATGTTATGTTAGGTTTGAACTCACGACCTCTAGGTCATGTGGCTGAAATACATAGGATAGGTTTATATTTATATATTTTTCTTATATATAAGTTATACATACTAAAGGGAATTTGAAGGGATAAACGGACATGCATGTTTCGCGAATTATTGCCCACAAAAATATTAACATACAAAACTGGTTTTAAAAGTCAACATATACCGTGTATTACATTACTTGTTATTGTTGTTACCGGGAGATAATTTGCGTAACGATAATGCATGCATGCTCCCCATATATACACGTTGTATTCATTTCCTGTACTAAAGCAAGTTAGATCCAGTGTAAACAACTAAAACGCCATCTATGTGTGAGAAATGGTTTCAACCGTTGGCGTTGTCAAGCGCAGTCGTCAACACGTTGCCTTTGGCAAGCTTGTACAAATGGCGTATGGCTGGATTGATTAAAAGGTCGGCATCGCTTTATCTCGATTTGTTTTTTTACGATTTCGGTTACCAGACGCATTATTTGCAATCTTAAATTAAGTGAATTCAGAGCGCATGCAAGTGATCTTTTCCGATAGAGTTCCGTTTTGTGATAGACTAGTGTACTTTTGCTGAAAAAATGGAGGTTCAGGATCCGTCGTTGTCGGGTGACATTGCTACTCGACCAAAAGAAGGTAAGGAAAATATAGCATGGCGTGTGTATATCTGATGTGCGTCTTGTCTCTAGCGATCGCTTTGATGTGTTGGTTATATGCAAACATTTCGGTCTAAATATTATAGCGTCCGGTTAATTTTCATGCATTTTGGCAAAAAAAGGTGAAGGCTTACTCTTGACTCTTGTGTGGTGATTTTATTTATTTAGACAATTTTTTTTTTAGTTCTATATCCCCAACAGGTAATAAAATATGTTAACAAATAGTTACGTCCCGCTGTTTTTTGTGCATTGAGAGCATTTGGTGTGTAACTAGTTTCGCCCGCGTATTTACATTCAATGTAATAATATGCATGTCTGCACTTTTATCGGTTTAGTGACCCTAACAATGTACGGAGTCTACGTGCGCGCCATTTGTTGTACTTCTTTAGCTCATCTCAGTTTTACGATTTGTTTGTATGCCTTTCTTTTCCTCCTTGAGAAATGTGTCCCCTTTAATAAATATAAATGATTTAATTCTTATTTTAATAAATATATTAAACATTACTTTGAAACATATTTTAGATATTGATGCATCATGTCAAGATCAGGAAAACCAAGTAGACAGCTCAGATGTTGTCGCTGTTGAAAACAAAACAGATGAACCGGTAGCAATAAACGAAGAAGCGAAAGTATCAGATACCGATAAACTTCCAACCGAAGAAGTGGAAAAAAGCGGCGGTGACGATGATTTAATGCTGGAACTTGAAGAATTAGAAGGAACAAAAAAAGCTGAGGTACCACTTGATGAACAAGTGACAACACCAGCTGTTTCTGGAACGGTAAACGCTAGTAATGGACAATCTCAACAGGATACAAAAGATTTGCTCAAAGATTTGGAAGGAGATGCTCCTGCAAGTGCAAACGGAAGTGGTCCAGACTCTGAGGCCGAAGATGCAGGCAAAACATTGGCCGAGCCATCAACTTCTGCTGCAAATGGTGACGAAACCGATAATATTCAAATTGACTCTACAACTGAGCACACACTGAAAAGAAAACATTCCGAAGAGGATCTTTTAAGCGCATCTATTGTCACAAAAAAGCCGAATACATCTAATAATATTGACAGCACTGAAGTGATGCCGACCACGACCGAAGCACCTGAAGAAAATAAGGCGGAGTCAAGTAACATTTCTATGGATGTGGATTCATCAAGCAACGAAGCAGCCGAAAGTAAAATAGTAGAAGAGGTTGAACCACAAATAGAAGATGTACAACACGAAGCAGAGACAAACTCCGAACCGGTTCGTGTTGAAGTGGAGACTGGCATTTCGTCCACATCAAGCGAAAGTGCCGTTGTTGAATCTTCCGAGGTTGTAAACAGCACTGAAACTTCAACAGCTCCAGTTCTTGAAGAAGCATCAGGTAGTGGTGATATCGATGCATTGCCGAATACATCTACCGATGCAGTCAGTTCTACTGATAATGATGCGGAAGTCGCAGCTTCAATTTCGGCTATTGAAGAACAGACATCGGAAGTCAAAGTAGATCCGACTGTAGATTCGGTTATCGCAAACGAAGCCGAAGATAAGCCTACTATAAGTCAGGCTGGCCCTGTTGCAGATATAAAGAATGAAGAGAAAATTCTTTCAGACTCTACAATAAGCCTTGACAGTACTGCTGATGTGCTGATTGAAGAGTTTAGTGCCCAGAACAATGTTTCAAAGACCGAGGATAAACAGCCGACCACAGTAGAGAAAATGGTTGAAGATCTTAATGATAGCATCAATCCTACTGATAACAACAAACGCCTAACTATCGAGAATAAATTGCTGACAAATATGATGAACAATGGAAGCAGTACTCCAAACTCGACGACCACTTCAGCCGCCGCAACTCCGAATGTCTTCAATAGTACTCCAATTCAAAAGCAATTCGAAATTTCATCGGAAAATGTTAGTAAAATATCACAAGCAGGAGGTGAACACAGCCACTGCGAGAAAACGTTGCCAGATGGTGCACTTGGAAGTGCTGAGGCATGTTCTAGCAATCATACGGACGATGCTAAAACTTCAGATTTGGGCAAGTATATTTTTTTATTTAAAAATATTGAATAAAATTAATGTTAGTTTTTCTCTATTTATTTTAGGAAGCGAAACATCAGATGCACAGTCTTCTTCAGACAATCTTACGCGTTATGCCAATGTCATTAAGAAGTACAATGGATTGGCAGATGTTCCAATGTCTACGGATGATGATACAAAACCTAAATTGTCAAAAAAAACGACCAAATCCTCGCATGATTCAAGCACATTCATATCGATAACAAATGGCTTAGACACTACGACAGAACTGCTTCACTCCAAGGACAATGTATACGATGTTAGTGTTTGGTATGAGGATCACGAAATGAAATTCTTATCCGTCGAGAAGCAAGATAACAAGCAGCGGGCTGCAACGACGACTTTCCTGACCGATTGTACTGCTACCGATGTATCGGAAAAAACGTCATCATCTAACGGTAGCGTTGGAAGTGTCGGTCCATTTACACTGCCAGGCAATCGCGTATCAGTTTTATCCTCGAACTCATCATCCGAAGGTCACAAACTGGCGGACATCGGAAAATTCGCCGTACCCATGCTTCCAGCAACACGAAACAAGCAAACCATTACCGGAGTAGTGGCTCTATGCAATTTTATGATTGATCATTTTAGTAAAATTAAAGCCAAGTATAATCTGGACAATAGCATTGACGGTGCTGATTCAAGCCATGAGGCAACAACACCAGTTGCACGTGGTCGTGGTGTCGTCAAAAAGAATCTGGTTAAAGCTTCATCTTCGGCTAGCAGTCCGGAGGTGTGTAGCACAAGTGCTGGTAGCGCACCGAAGTCTGCCAAGCGTGCTGGAGCCAGTGGTAAGCGTGCGCTAGATAAAAATGAGAGTGATACAGAGGACGAGCCAAAAGCCAAACAACAAAAGGGCGGTCGTAAATCATCCAATAAAATCGAAACTACACCGAAATCAAATTCAGTTTCTGTGGACGAATCAGAGACTATTGACGAACCCGAAAAGGGATTGTTCTTTGTTTTGGCCAGATGGGTTGACAAAAAATATTATGCCGGTCGTGTGACTGAATCACGTCCTGGAAATAAGTATGTTGTATTGTTCGAGGACGGTGCATCGAAGGTACTACCACAAGAATACATTGTATTCGGTGAAGAGGACGTATTGCCACTTCTCGATCAGTGTGTACATGCGCTAGTCGAGGGTGATACATATGAACCTGGTCTAGTTACATTGTCTCATAAGGACGGAGACACGGTTATGTATACCGTTGTTACTGAAACGAAAACCGTTACCGTATCGGCTTCGGATATCTACTTGGAAGAAGATCAGGCGAAAATGATTCAGAGTTCGTTGAAGCCATCGGAGGCGGTCTGCAATATGTCGAAAACACCAGAGACACCTTCGTCGAAACGCGCAGGACGACCATCGGCAAAGCTTGAAGAGAGCCAGTCGGTGCGTGGTGGACGTGCTGCTAAGAAAACACCAGTTGTGCCGACCACACCGGAACCAGGATTCTCTGGGAATAGTGGTCGCAAGCGTGGACGCGCAGCTAAAAGGTATTCATAAGTGACTCATTTGACTCATTTTAGACTATCAAAGATACAGACAAAACGAGAAGAAAATAACAAATATATATACACACACGCCAATCAACCACCCTTTCTTCCCCTTCCATCATCCATTTAATTGACCTTGCATGTTCACTTAACCTCTATCGTTTTAATATTTGAAATAAATATCCTTTTTTTCATAAATGCACGCACAATTTACAATGTTCTTTGTATGTAAGCATGTATGTGTGTATGTGTGTGTGTGTATGTGTTTGTTTGCGTGGGTGGTTGCTGGTGATTAAAAGATGCTTCTTATTTCACCAAATCTTGCAACTAATTAATATCTGCATTTAAACATAAAATAATTAATTATTAACATATATGTTTTGGAAGTGGTATATTTACAATTTACATTTGAATTGGACATACACATACATTATTTTTTTTCTTATAAATATGAAGAAAAAAATATTAGAAAAATAAATACATATTGTTTTAGTAAATACTTTTAAATTCCCCCAAAAAAATATAATAACATTTTTATATGTCGTAAATAATGATCCCTTACACTTTTTATATCGATGACAAGGCGATAATTATATAAATTTTCGTTTGTAGAGCTGAAACAATCTATTAAATATAATAAATACACATCCACACACACACACACATCACATTTATCTTTCTCTATATCTGTCTATCTATAACTATCTTAAAAAAATATTAAAACAGAAAAAACAACACTACATTAAAACCTTGTTTGTAAGACGTATTTGATTAGGATACACGCATTTTAGCATTTTAAACAGAATTTTATGTGTATCAGTTTAGTGTGATTTTGAAATAAATCTGTACAAGGACAAATCCTGGAATCATATTCTTGTGTTTTCTTCGGAATGAGTGTTATAATTATTGCTGTGTTATAGGCAGAGGGGCGACGGCTTGAAAATATGATTGTTTTTCCGTGGATTCGCTTGATCTTTTATATTTTCTTTTTGTTCTTGATGATGTTGTTGTTGTTGTTTGTTGTGGTTGTCTACTTCCAATTATTCCAGACACGAAATATATTTGAATTTTTTTTTGTTTCTTTTTTGCTCTCAGACCGCCACCGCCGACACGCTTTTCTGAGAGCAGCGATCTGTCTGATACGGTCGACTTGGATTCGGTTCCGAATAGTCCCGAGACGGCTTTAGAAGCTGTCGAGGGTGTTCAGCCAGAGCTCCAAAGAACACCCAAAGAATCTGAACTTAACAGTAAGTTACAATTTTTGTTCTCCTCTCTCTCTCTCAAAAAAAAACAAACATTAAATTATGTTTTTCCTCTCTTTCTTTTTCTTGTGCATGCATAATGCATATACACACCAATACACACATACAATCAATTAGAAATGTCTCTGATCGCCGACTATTTGGGCAATGACCGTACAAAGAGTATAGAGGATGTTCTGGGACCACTGACAACAACGAAAACGATATTTCGCAACAAGCACTTTATTCTCACCTGTACAATTCCAATTCGTGCGACACGACGTGCGGCTGCTGATCCAATCAAAAAAGTAACAAATGTCTAAAATCTTATTTGAGAAAACCTCATTTTTATCATTTTGCTCCCTCCATATTGAATAACATTTCTAGACAAACGGTCAGTTTAGTCCACTGCCATTCGTCAAAGAGCACCTACGCACTCAGATCGAAGCTGGCGGTGGCAAAGTGTACAATCACTTTGAAGACGTGCCCAAGAACAAATACAAACTGTGTAAATTAATAGCACCACATCCATGTGCAACAGCCAAGTATGTACAGTGTCTGGCCGCGGATATACCGGTAAGTGTCTGCTTTCGGTGGTTGTCAGTCAATTATTCTGTCTTAATTGTGTGACTTTGATGTATAGGCTTTGTCGCACGAGTGGATAATCCAGTGTTGTAAGCGTAAAACATTGCTTGAGTCAAAACCATTTGTACTGTATTCCGGCTGGTCGATTATTGAGAATCGGTATACTCGCTGGGCGACCGGACGTGCTGTGGATCAGCGCAAATCGAATGTACCATTTAATGATATCTCTGTGCTGATTGGCAGTCTACAAAAGGATTTCATCGAGTTCTGGAGTCGTGTGTGTAAACTGGCTGGTGCCATTGTTCGAGTTATCAAGTCCAAAAGTGACATAAGCGATAGTACACATGGAATTATGCTGTCTGACGAGGAGTTTCCCGAAGAGATTAAACTTAAGGCGATGCACTTTGACATTCCAATTGTGTCGACCGTTTGGGTGGTACAGTCACTGATTCTGGGCATTGTTTGCTCACCAGATTCCAATGAGAAACTAACACAAAACTATCAAGATGATGATTATTAGTTATATTTTATAGCAAAGCGATAGTTTATTAAAAACAAAAAATATATATTTTATTGTATTTTCAAGAATGTAATAATTTTTGTTTGTTTTTTAAAATTTGTTAAGAATATATTTGTTTTTTTTTTTATATTTGTGTTCTAAACGACAATATCTATGTTATATTTATTTAAATCAGAGAACCGAAATTGGCAATATTGTAAACAATAATGTCATCAATTTTGCCAATGCTATTAATCAGAATTCCAGGATATTTTGTTTAGGGTGTGTTACTTGGTTTCCCACGTACGTTGCATTTTGAGTATAAGATAGTAAGATCCCATGTCCTAAAGAGATATATTTTTACGAAAACATATCTAAACAATCATATCACGGATGGGTATATCAGTTCAAGGGTATAATTAATAAAAAAAAAAAAAGTGTGTGAGTTGCAGAAGTCACAGGGGGATGTGTAAACATCATATATATAGTATATAGTATATATAG
>JANSTU010040493.1:0-10989 GCA_027564075.1 Bolitophila hybrida | reverse complement strand
GTTCAAACAACTTGGCAATAGTTGGGAGTATCGCCACACCACGATAGTTGGAAACATCGCTCCTAGATCCAGATTTATAAATTGGCGAAATGTATGACACCTTCCAACGGCTTGGAAAAATTCCTTTTGCAAATGAGGCATTAAAAGGGAAGAGTAGTGGAAACGCGAGCACATTTTTGCAGCACTATAGGGGCTATGTCGTCAGGACCTTTTCCTTTACCTCACATCGAGTTTTAAAAGTGCGGTAACAATATCTTTCATGTCAAATTGAATGGAACCTAAGTCGACGGAGTCAGAAAGATGTAGAAGTCGTAGTTGAATTACTGAACTAACACTATCAACATCCTTCGGTGTTCGGAAATTATCACATCGATGATCAAATGTGCAGCAATATAAGAGGTAGAGGGCAAGATGCAGTCTGGTTGCGGTGTTTTACAGATCTTCTTCATATTTAGCTGCTATGAACAAGGTCGACGATTTTCATAATCCAACCGGTTTTTCGCCAAGCCCAATTTATTTTGAAAAACGAGACAGTTAAAGTCCCATGCTGGATGTGCTGTGTCAAGTTGAATCCCTTATGTTGTCGTTGACTCGCACGTTTTCATAACTTTTCTGTAACGCTTTATAGTTTTCAGGCCCCTCATTATTTTTGAATGTCCGTTTTTTTGTGAGTCCATTTATTTCATTTTGTAATCCTGCATTCTGTTGTTTCAATTTGTTAAATTCATCTTTCAAATTATTGTGCTCGGCCAGAAACATGCTTAGTAATAAAGCGACTACCTGCCCTACCTGCAATGCGGTCAAGTCTGCAGCCTGTAGCTCGGTTCTATGCTCCTAGTATTTAAACGAATGCGAATTTCGATTTGAAATTTTGTCAGCGTAATTTATAAATTTTTTTCGACATGTTGTACCATTGAATAATGGTATGTTAAAAAATATATATTTTTACATAATTGTGTAGAATATGCTGGTGGTTTTCCAATATTAGAAGTTATTGGAAAGTTAAAGTTATGAAATTTTAAAAGCGTTTATCTGAAAACTGTATTTTTATAAATTGTCTCCACGATATCTTTAAAACGATTGTTTTGTTTCATAACAAAATAATCTAAAAAAACAAGGAAATTTAAAAAAATGTTATCAAAAACAAGTCATTTATTCAATTTTTAATATTTTCGAATGATTCTAGTTCATTCAATAGCCACAGATATAGAGATAAAAATGCCGTTTGGTTTTTTGATTTCAAATAGGCCAATTGGCCGAAATGATGGAGACCATAGACTTGCTCTTTTTCGACATCGGAATATTTATAGTGGTGTAACACAAATTGTGATGAAGAATATAGTATAGTAGTAAACATTCTGGATTACTGTTGAAATGTAAATAAAATTTATTCAAAGTCCATAATTCTATATTTCGTCAAAAAATGCCGTCACATGATGATTTAATTAAATACATTTCCATTTTTTTATTTCGTATATTCCAGTTCGCCACAGTGTTGGTCACCGTGAAACGGGTTTTAAAAAAAATATGTATATGATGGACATTTATAATAAAACTTTAAAAAAATCCTAAAAGATGTTTTTTACTTCTATACTTTAAGATGATATATTCATATTAATTAAAAGTTTACTAGTTTGTGGACAAGAATAATTATTTATTTATTTATAAATCTTTGAAATTCTATTTTTTTCTGATATGCAATATTATGAAATATGTTCGGAAAATATAGTGAAACTTGAAATACAAACATCTCATGTTTATTTTGGTAAGATTATACGAAAAACGAAAAAGGATACAAAAATTAAACATTTCAAAAATCATAATTAGCAAAGAGTTTGATAAGATATGCCTAGTTAAAAACGTTGACTTGACGTTAAACGATAAGTAAATCTAATCTATTTCCAGGAAGCTAGAAATAAACTAAGTGCCAACAATCTGATATAATTATATATGCCTCAGTGCATGCACTTGATTAGAACTGATAAGAACTCGTCATCGTAAAAAGTACATAAAATAAAATTTATTCTATTTAGATAATATTCAGTTCAATTGCTGGTCTCGCTGACTTTTGTTTATATACTATTAAATATCCTGGCTAAGGAAGGCTCAAGTTTCGCAGCAATATAAAATTTCCCAGTATTTATTTCTTTTATAAACTATTTTCGGAAAATCCGTCCAAATTCAAAGAAAAGAAAAGTAGAGCACATAAATACACTCCGAATTCATACTATTAATACACAAACAAAAACATTCTGAAAATTGTGAAGAAATATATAATACGTAAACTATTTACACAAAAAATACATCCGGTTTTATTAGATATATATATCCTTTCCATCTTTCGAAGTTAAAGTCTATTATGAGCAAGTTGAATCAATTACATTAGCTCATTGCTAATTCATTATAATTTATGCAACTTTACTAAAAAGGGCATTTAAACATACGGAATCAATATTGAATCTGGCGTCGAGGTCAAGTTCAAATTTTCTGTATGACTATTTTGTAAAACTAACGCAAATCTCATTAGGACAGTATACAGAATATATAATACTGGTTATACTAATACTAGTTATAGTTGTTTAGCTATATTTAATGGTTTGTGATTGTTAGTGATGTGATTAAATCGAGTGAAGAGTCAACACACAAAGCGTATTCTGCTGAGGTCATTTATTACAGGTGTACAAAAAGCGATAATAAACAAAGCACAAACAAGAATCTAGATGTTGATTAGAGACTGACGTACAGTACTCATTAAATCAATGGAACCGTGGTTATATAAATTTATAGATAGACATGATGACAATCCCTATACATTACTACTAAAGTGTTGTTGTATAGGTAAAGGTATAATAAAATATAAACGAATATAAATGTAAAAGCTAGTATATGTGAGTTATGCTTACACATTTTTCGGAACAAGTTTTCTAAATATACAACTTTACATTTGTTGTATTTAAATGCTACATTATGCAAATCCAAAAATAACAAAAATATCGCGGTGGACACCCATTTGCCAATAGCTTGGATTGCAGTCAACGCAATTTAATGAAAACAAAGCAAAAATAAACATAAACATACATTCAAATATAGATACAGTATAGATTATACACATATATATATGCTCATTACTCACCAAAACAGAATTCTCAATGTGTTTGCCACCAGTAGCGCCAGGCAAACGTGCAGAGAGAAGCCCTCCGGATCCTGGGTCTCCTTGATTTGTTTGTACTGTGGCACGTAGGGAATAATGCCACCGATAATCATGGCAGAAGCTGCCGTCCAGGAAACGAGATGACCCACGGTCAGACCGAGCTCGTCGTTCACGACCCAATCCATTTTCAGAGATATGTGTTTTACCTAGTGCACAATTCACTTGATTGAAATCTAGAGCACAGTTTATTGTGCGCATGAGACGTGCGCGCTCTGCGACTGATACCGATAACGCACTGTTAGACTCACATAGACTCGTTTAATTATATTTTAATCTTGTTGCGTCCACGCTCTACGTACTTCTGCAAGTAATACAGCACAAGCAGTAAACAACACTTATCTATTGTGGCATATGTGTAAATACACACAAACCATACACAATTAAATATATTTATAATATCAGCTTATATGAGTAGTAACACAATTTTTGGGTTAACCGAGATAATAAACTAGAAGACTATAATATGGAAAACATAGTGACTGTGCATATACTAATTGTATGATATGATTAAATAGCCGCGTCTGATCGTCGATTGTTCACGGCAGCGGATTTGGTCGTAGTGACAAAAAAATATTTTGTTTGCATCTTTTTCGTATAATGTCTGGCTGAGAAGACGACGAACGACGACAGTACGCGCACAACAACAACGACTGGAGCGAACGAAGCGCAAAGAATAAAATTAAAAATGATAAGTATTTTGACAGTGACAAATGACAGCACGTCGCAGTGTATGCAGCGCATGCGTTACATTTTGCAACGCTGCGTAAGCAATGAATTCTTGCAGATTTTCTAAATTTCGTTTTCCATTGGTTTATATTTTTTATAAATTTTTATATTAACATACATTTTGTTAACCTATATATATATATATACATATATATATAAATGCTTTATATAAACTATATATATATATATGTATATATATAAATGCTTTATATAAACTATATCAAAACTAAACTTTTAAATTGTATAGAATAGAGGTAGACGAAGGTAAAATGTAAGCTAATATATAAAAAAAAACTTCAAAGCAGTGATCGGCATCAAGCAAATTCAAGAATAATTTGTTTGGAAAATGAAATTAACAAAGATAATCGAAATTTAAAAACGAATGCGTAATAAACTTATCGACAAACAAGTTTGTTCTGCACATGCGAGGTTTTTTTTGCCAACATCTATCGCAACTGTTCGGAACCAGTTGCGATAAATGTTAATATATTTAAATATGATTCGAATTACAAACATTTTATGTATCAAATTAAATATATACACAAAATTTCAGATGTCATTGGACCTTTTTTTAATTGATATTTCGAACTGTAACGCAGAATATTCTGCCTAAATTGCTACCCAGTTGTGATAGATGTTAATATAAAAATGCATAGATAAAACCGCCAGTATCTCAATAGTTTGATACGTGAACGTCCTTAACAAGTATAGCACATATCGCTATATATCACACAAGTGATTAAACAACAAGTGATTTATAAAAAACCCGACGTAAATTGCTAATGAAAAAGTTTAAAAAAAATGTATATATTTTTGTTTAACATTTAAAAGTATCATATAAACTATTTTTTTTAAATATAAATGTTATTGGTTTCACTATAAACTTATTGTATCATTTGGTTTTGTTTTATTTATAGATAGCCTAAGTAACACTCATTCTTCTAACTTTCCGTCCTTCCATAAATGTCGCTTCTCTCTAAGATAATATACATAATATTTATAAACCATAGTTCGGACTTGTCCCAAAAATACATCATAAATCATTTCTTATTACCAAACTGTACAACCATATTTCGCTGGACCATCACGACAACAAGTTAAAGAGTTTATAATAAAGCTAATAATCAAACTTCTTAAAAATATGGTAAAGAAGCATTATGGATATATTTTGAAATTTAATTATTGTTAAAATATACATATATTTAATTTGCGTGGTTTCTTGTGGGATCGTCGTATAGTATTTCAGTCCCTTGGAATGATTAATTTGATTCTGTCACATGGTAAAGTAAAAGCAGTTGGCTCTTATGATATACTACATTGAAATGGTTTGGTGTACTTCGCAAAATTGCTGCCAATCCGAACATTGCGATTTATTTGTTTATATTATTAAACTTATTAGTTTCCCCAAAAACTTTCTAAAAGGTAACTAACACAGAATAGGCCAATAGAAAATAAATCAATCAATTTTTCATTTGTCTGTTTTGGCCTTTCAATATACTACAATAAAATTCGCTATCAAATAATAGCTTGTAAGTACATATTACACATTTCAATGTCAAATTCAAACATCATAAATACGATAATATAAGTATTTTTTAAAATAAAATACAATATTGACTTGTGAACGGTTCATAATCTCAAACTGCTATAATATATATATTCCAACAGCAATGTTTTGACTTTTAACAATCGAAAGCAATTTTTCTGTGTTTATCTGTTTATTTTATTGTTCTATTTTGGATAAGCACTTTCTAGGTTAGCGCAATTATATATTATTTATTTCTTACCATTATTTAAATTAAAAAACCTAACCAAATTTACTGCACTAAAAAAACCGCTACGCCCCACATACAATCTACTATGTCTTACCGCATCGAATATAAATAAACACAAAACTATTGCTATTAGCTATTTCCATTCTCGTCCTAATGAGGACTGACCGGCGTATATTCGTTGTCCATTAACGAAAAACGAGTAAACGCTTTGCTTTTTTAGTGAGCGGCGCCCCTATACTATCTCAATACGTAATCATTGCGAAGGACAACATTGATTTTCGTTTAGGAAAACATAAAATATAATGTCTCTGACAAGCATATGGCAAAATGGACAGGGCAGACATTAAATTCCAATTTGCGGTCAAGGAGTGGTGCTATGTGGGCTTGGTCTTATCGTTTAGCTTGTGTTCTTTATCGTTTTATTTCATGAATGAAATTGTTGAAATGAATGGGCAGTGATTTAATATTACAGATTTGAGAAACGAAATGTCGTCAATAGTTCTCCGGCCACTGTTGCATCACAGAACAATAGCCCAGTGTATTGCACGCACACATATTAGAAGCTATGCGGAGAAACAGTCCAGTAATGCTCTTGCAGCGGCCAAAGAACGTCACGAAGTCTCCACAGATGTACGACCCATCGGCGAGCGAATCAAAGAGAACACCAAGACGGCCAGTTATATGGGTATAATTGTTCTTGGTGTAACCGTCACTGGTGCTTTGTTTTATGCTATTTTTCGGGAGCTGTGGTCTTCGAACAGTTCGAATAATGTGTATTCGGCTGCCTTGGCAAGATGCATTGAGGTTTTATATTGCATGTTGAAAGATTATTGAATATACATGTTATAATGTAATTATTTTGTAGGATCCTCGTATTCAGGATACTTTAGGTACACCGATTAAGGGTTTTGGTGAAGAGAACAGGCGAAGACGCCGTAATCACGTGGCCCATAATATCTTTGAACGCAACGGTGTCACACACATGCGCATGCAGTTCTACTTGCAGGGAATCAGAAATAAAGCTACCGTTCATTTGGAGATGAGACAGGTTATTCATAATAAATAACGACAACGCAAAATTAAGTTTACCGTTATTTTTATTTCAGAATTCTGCTGGCAAATACGAGTTTCGTTATATGTTTGCACAATTGGATAACTATCCAAATACTACTATTATTTTGGAAGACAATCGTTCTGACGATCCAGTTATTGGAGGAGCTCAAATTAGTGATGGCATGAAGTTTTAAAGAAAAAATCGAGTTTTCCCAGCATGCATTGCATTTGTAAATAGATTTTATATATTGCATGAAAAGTAAAGTAACTACCTAGCAGTTTTTTTTATTATGTACATTTTAAAATAAAAAAATCAATATTTGACCTTGAGAAAGTTTTTGTTCTTCATTTGAAACTACAATTTGAAATCCATCTAAATTAAATGTTTGTGGTCGTCCGCTAGTTTATATTATTTACACAAGATGGAGTCAACTTGGTGTTTTGTTGTATTCTCGTTGCTAGGGTATCAATTTTCCAAACAAACCTCTGTCACAAATATTTCTGAAAGTCTATGTTACTGTTCGTTCGATATCGTTTTTATATTATTTAATAAAATAAATATCAATCTTTAAAACTCACAAAAATGAAACTTTTAACTGTATACACAAAACCGGTAACGATTGCGTACAAGCATTCGATCTGTTCTATGGCCGCTTTTTTCGTAGGAATCACAACGATTTTCACCATTGTTGTCCCCATTTATCTGATATACTATATAAACAATGACTTGTGGTATCAGCAGAAGATCGTCTACGAACAGCCAGATGTAAGTTTTCGGTACGAGTATTTGATGCTAGCAGATCATGGTACTTCGAGCTCAAACGATGACCAACCTGAGCATTTAGTTGCTGCGAGCTCATTTGACTTTTACAATGGTTTGACGGAACAGTGGCAACAAAGCTTAGAGATTAAGGTATAATTTCGAATAAATACTTTCATTTACCTATATATTAAGTTCAATTATTTTTAAGTACTGGGAATCAGACAATAACAACGACAACATTCTGGATCAGCTTAACCTGAAATTTACCTACGAACCTCCTGCAGATTCAAACTTCAAATATCTCAGTTTATATTTGCGTCTTGATGCAAACGCAAAGGTAAGTTCTTCAGTTTAATAAATTAAAAAAGGGGTATATTTGCTTTATCTTTCTTTCTAGAATCACCATTGCCCCCTGAATCTCCCGGCTGCTATAATATTACCTAACTTTGCAATGCCTCAGAAATTTCAATCCGGTGACATTCGAATTGAGGGAAAAATGATTGTTCAGCAAAACACTGCGTTCTATTGTCCATTCTTCATGCGACGCATTCAATCGCATTTCTTTCATGAACTGATTCCCGTGAACAGCACTGACATGGAAGACTTTGATCTATCCATTATTCAGCAACGTTTGCATCATAATCCTGGATATTTAGAATTCGAGAAAACTGATCTTATCTGGAAAAAGACGGCGGAGTCATCTCGTAAACGGGTTAATTTGCATGTGGTAATCAATATAGGCGAAACGATGATGCGCTTTCATACAACTTTCTGGCAGCGACTCACACAAATCTGGATGCAGTATCTGGCAATGCTCATTGTGTTGGTATGGCTGATGGGGCGACTCAAGAGAGTTATGTTTCATCGACAGCTTATAAGAGCATGGCAGGTGGTGCCTTGGAAGAAGATTTATTAGGTTAAAAGTGTAACATAAAACTAAGACAATAAAAATCTAAACGCAAGTCCAAATTATTTTATGTTGAGGTAGATCGCGTAATATCAAGTATAATCGTAAAATATTTTTGTGTGTGTCACACACTGGGAATATATTTGTATGCTGCATTCACAGCTTTGAGAAATGACATAAAGCATTTACAACGTTCAAACTAGAGACCAAATAATGCTTAGAAAAAGTTTTGTAAAAAAAATCACCAATAAATTTCCCTGGTACTCAAATTGTGGTACCGTAAACCAAAACTACAACGAAGATATCTTTGGATGTACCTTTTTTTAGTGTTTGTGAACTTCTGCGTAAAGAAAATTGGTTGTGGGGAAGAATCCAGCAATGCAAATCAGATCTGGCACCAGTTACGACGTGCCAGATCTGATTTGCATTTTTAGAAAGTCGTTGATGTTCTGTCTGTCAACTCGATCTTCTTCTTCTCTTCTTCTTTTATGTACAAATATATAGTATTTCTCGCTGTACATTTGACGTGAAAGAAACGACTTTTAAAAAATTAAGTATGGCAGTATTGCTAGAATTTGTCTTAGTTCATGAACCAATTAAGGTTTGTCTTCTAACGGTTTAATTTAAATAACTTTCCAGGGTAAATGCGCATATTTTTGATATATGTATATATCTATAGTTCAATATTTGTGATTTTATCGTGAAGTTTTCCTTGTTTAAATCAACAAGAAGTGTCGAAGAAATGTAGCACCGAAAATTGGTTGTGACACGGAAGCGACGATGAAAACCTAATTCTTGAATGGCCTTGATAGACCAAAGTCAAAAGTCATTAGATCCATTTTCGCCAAAGAGTTTGTCTGTTCTGATTATAAGGGAGGAATCACTGAAATATCAGCACCTCCTGTATATATTAGATATATACTTTCTTGTAGACGATCGGTATTGAAGAAGCGACTAGAAATCGGTCTGACCGTTTTCCAAATTATATTTTGAATAAAATAGCTTCTTGAACTCCTCCAGAGAATCTTCAAAGGAAGTTCGGATTTCAGTTTTTTGGGAGACTTGATTACTTCTCCACGGACTGTTGTTTTCAGACATAGATCTGCTGTTATTCGTGTTCAATATCCTCGTCTATATGTCATAGACTTTGCCATTTCGAAGCCTTAGCATTTCATGCAGATAGGGAGAAATCATTTCGTGCAGGGCTAAGAGTTTGGAATTGGAACTTCTCAACTGCAGTTCGAATTCCAAACTCTCATGTATGTTTTTTGTGATCTTGTAATCAATTTGGAGCCTTCGCAATAAAATAAATTTTAGTTTTATTGTAATTTAATACTGCAAGAATAGGTCTGAGAGTTGAAAAGATTGAACATAGTTTCAAAGGAACGGTTAGACAAGTACCATGCATATATATGCTTTTGGGAAGATTTAGATACACAGTGTGGTATTTATAGACTGTTGAACGTTATGGATTTGTACAAGTTGTCGCCGGATTGTCTAAGAAAAAAAAAAAACGGATGTATCCAACCCGTCAAACATTTTTGCACATAAAAAGTCGTAGAGGTAGAAGGCACGACAGTGCATAATGTGTGCAAAAAGCCGTGTCGAAATTGGGACTGGAGTAATAAATTATATGAAAAAAATAGAATTCAGTGGCTTTATAAAAACACAATACAAGTTATCATATATATTTTACGCCAGTCTCTTAAAAAACGTTCGGTCATTTGACCTGCTCCCACAAATTGCACCTAGATGTGCACTGAACAACAATTACTAACTAACAATTTGAAAACAGTGCAAATGGGCGACATTTCAGTTAAAATTTATTCTTTTTTTTGCTCTGAAACGTCGCTAATTTACACGTTTTTTTAAGTTTTCCTTTATTAGCTCTAGTTTTACTCAATAAATTGATGCTTCTGTAAATAACTAATCTTTATTTAGTCAAAAAATACGGAATATATCTATATTGAAACAATTGCACTGAATTTGTATACGGTTTGCACGCACATCACTTAAAATATTATGTCGTATATGAGATTGATTGATGGCCGATGGCGAGCTTCATACGACAGCGTCAGTTTGAGCGTGCGTCTTTGTTTATCAAAATGTATTTTGTCTGTAAATGAAATTTTCCGCGTGCAAAATACTTGCATGTGTGTCACCAATTCATTTGGGTGCACACAATGTTATACGGGTACATTTACCCTATCATTTTGGTGTCCCTATTTATGTGACCAGAGCAATTTTATGTAATTATGAATTTTTATAAGGTCAGATTTTTCAGCCCCTTTATTTTTCTGAATCCAAAACAAAAAAAAATATTTGGGGGGAAATGATACCCTTAAGGGTGAGAGGGCATCAAAGTTTTTCAAAAAAAACAGTAAAAGTTAAGTAAGTAAGGTATGAAATGAAAGGTATTGAAAATACCCATGATTTGAAAAAAATAATTATAAAATTGGTTAACCCTTAAGGGAGATAGGGGTAAAAAGGTCAATTTTTGTATTTATTTTTATATGGAGGGGAGTGGAAGGATAAAAAATATCTGATAGTCAAA
>JANSTU010040482.1:0-10990 GCA_027564075.1 Bolitophila hybrida | reverse complement strand
GATCACATTGCTGCTGTAATCACAGTGCAGTGGGTAGAAATTGAACCACTTGATACTAGGATAAGCATATCTTATTGGTTACTGGGATAACGTAATTCATAAGCCGATATCGCAGGGACGTTAATCGTATAATTGTTAATCGCGCAAATGTAAATCTTAAAATCTTTAATTGCAAATATGCTATTCTGTAAAAAGTTAATTACATGGATTATAATGAAAATAACCCAAGAATATAATAATTCCGGATAAGTAAAAACCAATAACCTATTTCAGAAATAGGCTACTAATAGCAAGAGGAACCTACTGATTTAAAGTGCTACATTCGAAAAACACTTCGGTATGCACATCCAAAACAAATGTTCATATCTAAATTAAAATTCAGTTCAAATCTGACACCTTCGATTTATCGATTAAAATCGATTTAGTAAAAAATAGTTTTTCTTCGATTTTCTAATTTGTTTATTATAATTTCTTGCAATATTGTATATAATTTATATCAACAAGCACGAAGAGACACGAAAAAAAAATAATGTTTAAACATTTTTTTTTTTACATACGATTTTTAGGATACATTTTATATGGTTTATGTTCAAACATTCGATTTGATTCTTAAAATACTTTTTGTTTATTATTTTATTTTTTTAGGTTTAATTTTTTATTTTATTATAAAAACGATTTGATTTTTTTTTTTAAATCGATTTTTAGTATTATTTAGTATAATTTATTAGAGATGTGCTTTTTTATTAAGTTATAGAATTTAATATAAAATCCACAATTTCTAGATTTTTTCGGTTATAAAAGCTAAAAACCAAACTAAACTTTCTATTTTAAGATTGTAAATTTTTATGTATTATAATGAAAACAAATATTTCAATTTTGATAGATTCTTTTAAAAAACACCGTTATCTAGACATCGAATATATAATTATATGTTCAGTTTATATTTTCTGTAATTTATTATATAACCATGATTTGTTTGATGATTTAAAACAGAATTTTTTTGTGAACATTTGGTTAATTATAAATATTTTTTTGTTGAAAATAAAAAAATATGTTTTTTTTAATAAAAAAACACTACTCAATTTTTTGTATTTTGCATATTTTGAACATTCATTGTAATATTAAGCGTTAATTAAAGATCAAAAAACATAGTCTTGAAAATATACACAATCGCCGGCCATTAAAAAAGAAACTAGCATTTCAATCAACAGCGAGCACGTGTTTATATATTTCTCTCACACACACATACACAGCCACACAGAAACCGGTAAAACCTCAAATCTTTTCGTTTTCAATAAGGTCATTATCTAAAAGTTCCAATCATCGTTTCAGCTCGACACGTGCGTGCCAACAGTCATCTTACAAACAAATATTGCCTCGTGCGCGGAATATATACTTTCCATCTACACATACACACACGAGCTAGCAAGCGGACCACTTATGCGATATGATTTTTGCACAGGTCGAAAGACACGACTTGGCCAGACAGGTGAAATCGCGTAAATCAGTCATGGATGAATGAAAAAATAACACACACACACATATTACACACAGACTATAACTTTAAGCTTAATCGGAATGTGTCAATTTGACATGTGAATAAAACTGCTGGATGCGGTTTGGCGAGCGGTTATTCGCAAAATGTCGGTTAATTGAATTATCGCGAACGGTACACAGAAAAGTTGAGGCTGTGGGCGAACTCGTGAAATGCACTCTTAACTCTGTTTGCGCGTGTTTAACGGGCTTCTAAGAAAAAGTATATATGCAGATTGCAGAATCTTAGCAGTACCGAGTGCACCTTGACTAAGGTGTGATTCTAATCATTTGCATTTATATATATATATATAGGCAAATAGGCATGTATTTATAGAGATATATTTAAATGTTCGTATGTGTTTTCCACACGATTTACAGTGCACGCGCATGTCTACCTGCATATTTTCTGATTTCCCGATCCAGAAGAACATGCATGTACGCGATGCAATATAATATCTTCATACCTTAGATAGATGTATATGTGCATTTTATTTGCCTAGATCTTTTTGTATGTGTGTTTACTTGTTTATATCTAAATTCTAAATGCAAAGCACACAATTATGGACAACGCCCTTTCTGCTGAGCACGCGCAACACACACACAAACATACATAAATGTGCCGTTAAAATTGTTCTTGCAATTTGTTTTACTGGTATAAATTGTTAATGGCCGGTTGGTCAACGTATTGCATCTTTTGTACAGCAACACTCACACACACACACACACTGGCACACTCACATAAAATACAAGATATTCGCGTTTTATCCACAAAGCTGCGACGCGATTATTATTATTTTATTTGTAAGAAGGAAGCAAATTGTTGGTTATTAGAATGTGACTTTGTGTTTTCCGCAATTTACGCAGATTTTGCATTCAGATCTGTGTCTGTATTTGTGCATCTCCTGCAGGCTATCTTTCGGGTGATCTTTTGTATCATGAGCACTACGACAGAAAAGTGAATCTATGTGTATGTGTGTGTGTGACTACGTGTCTCCGGGAAAATCTAGCCTCGAGCTCGACTTAATACACAGATCGTGTTCGATTGTTTGAATGCATAAATCTTACCTTTTTGCGCTGGGCTTGCGATCGGTCACACCAGGCAATAGTGTGTGTGTGTTTGGAGTGCTCATATTATATATGCAAGTGCAGCAATGTGTGATTATCTCTTGGCGCACCTGCGAGTGCATTTTTTTACTACGCGGCGGTATATTGGAATAACAGAGCGATTTATCAGCACTCTGAACTGAAATAAATTTATTTATAATAAAAGTTTTTACCTATTTATTGCAATTTTCTTCTACAGTTTTAAAGAAAACAGTAATTCACTCTTTGAAACCTTTTTTTAACAAAGAAACATCAGGTCAAGTTACCCCAACTATAATGGACGTTCGTCTAGAGACTTATTTAGTTTTTTAAGCTACCTTAGCAAAGCCATTGTAGGACTAGTTCGCTGATTCCGAACGATATGGCCAATAATTGATGTCATCTAACATCTAAACATTAATACATGCTTACCATTCACGAGTGGTTTGAAGAATTGTAATAACAAGATGACTCTCTAGCTAGCTTATCAGCTTTTTTCTGTCGCCGAGTATTCCATTTAAAGGAAAGGAAAAAAGTTCGACAAAACTCAAACTATCATGCTTTGAGTTAAATTTATCCAGTCAGTGAATTTCCAGTCTGAGGTGGCCTATCAAGCTGAGCATTTAGCAAGAAATATATTGTCAAAATGTGTTGATTAAAGAGTTTATGAAAACACATCTATCGCTGGATTTAAACGGATCCCGACGAGGCATTTGCTCGTACGAACGAGAACTTTATAGTTTATGTTAAAAGCTGCTACTTTGCTGTAACATGAAATTTACATTAACTAAAACTTTAATCGAACGAAATTTTGAATTAGTCCCAAATTTGTAAATAAACGTTCGTTCTCAAATCCGGTTATTTTTTGATTTTGTTCGTTGTCAAGCTGTCAACAAAATTAATCAGCAAGTCTGGAAACGTAGAGATCTAAATGGAACAACTTTCGACTCGATTCGCAAATAGCAGGCCATTCTAGAAGGTATTAGATATCGATAAATGTTGATAATGTTATAATTAGAATAAGTCTTGCGACATGTAAAATTGTTATACAAGAATTATTAAATTTGATTGTACGAATGTCAAAGTATATTTTATTTTGCAAAAGTAATTTATTGACATGACATCTGTATAGTAAATACAAAAAAATCTGCAGTAGTAAAATTATATTCATTATACCACAAACTTTATATTTTATTTTTCTTAGCATTTTAAGTACGACTTTAATAGCTTTTTAACCAACTCTTGGTAGCAATTACCAATTATTATAGCTATAACCTCAAAATGCCAATATAGAAATAGGTACACATAAATATCATACTTAAATACCAACAATTCGAAAATAATTCTCTTTTGTGTGTATAAATTGATGACACATGAACTCTTTAACAACCATCCATAAATCACAAGAGCCTGCGAATATATCGTAAATGAGCTTTTACGAGCCTGCATACACATAGCGATCAAGTGCAGCTTACTGCCACACACACACCAAAATTATAATTCCTTAATAATATATATTAAAATACGCTTAAAGTATGTGCATAAAAACAGTATAGATGAACTACAGTTTATCGCGAGCTTTAAATGAAATGGACGCACGCACATAAAATCAGGAATTCTCTCAACAATAAAATGAAACTGTGTGGCATAATGAGCCCATAAAATGGACAATAAAATGAACAATAACACAAATCAGCATTTGCTTCAGGTGGCTTGTGCCTGAAGTGTCCAATGAGGAAGCATCGAGCAGAGTTCTAATGTTTTTTAAGTGCCGCCTCATGTCTAGAGCTTAATATTACATTTATACGATATATAAATTGTATTGATAAATATTTTATAAAATAAGGAGCTTTAGTATATTTATAAAATTTTGCACTTAGATTAAAGCGTAAGATTCAATTAAATATTATTGTCTCATTCTAATTAAAAGCAGCACACAATGCAACTGTAAATTCTACTTTATTCATAAACATATCAAAAGCACTTGTTCCAATTTAAAATAAAAAAACAGTGCACTCTGACAATTATATTATGCATAATGCTTTTTTTAAAAAAAATATGTTTCGCGCGTGCGCTCGCATAAAAATACAATCTCCACGCTCGCAAATGTAGTGATGGATGCATTCATTATATTTCGTTATATGATTAGCTAATGCGCCGTTGTTCTCAGCACACCGTGATAAATGCGCCTGAGCATAATGCAAGGAGTGCATAATAAAATTATAAGCTACATGCATGCATATCATAAAATTATACATATATACATAGTATGTATTCTATATTTTCTATGTAGTGCATCTCACTAGTGCACCACTATATACACGAATGCACCACGGTTATTATGAATTTTGCGCACACGCTGCGATGCATTTGATGATGATCTTGATCATTCGCGATCGTTATTTTATAATATACAAAATGCGGGCCATGATAGACCTATGTATTTATTATTTCCGTGTTTATATAGAAATATAGTGTAATTTGAAAGAATAGCACATAAAATAGTTTCGGCTAATTGATGTGAGTGGGTAGAACGAAACGGGCTGACCAAACGCTGATCACCGCTCATCTGCGCGTAATTGGCTTATTAGATGTTATGTATAGCAATACTCCAAATTGCTTTAGTCTATATGGATATTGGCGGTTACTTCAATGCCAACAATAAATTCTGTTAATACACGCAGAAATACGCGCGCAATCATCAGCTTCAAATATAAATTGTGCATTTTGATCTTTATAGTTTACTGGTATATTTATACTGTATATTTTATTTGAGATACTAAATTACACTTTATTTGCTGGGTTAATATATATATATATGCGATCGCGCGTTTGCCAATTTAAAACTATGCGAGCTGCGATCATATGTATCTATATATTTGTGCATTTCTGAGATCGAGTACACATACACATAGTGATCTTGTATCTAGATATACGAAAAAACCATACGAAATGACATAAATATGGTGTTGTTACACATAAATCAGATAAGTGTGTGTACTCGCGTATAGAATTCATCGAAAATCGCTAGCAAATCAAATAGTTATATGCACTTGAGATCGGGATTATGCAATATGCACACTGATTGAGTGCATAGTCGTATTACAAACAGAGAGTGCAGTATTTATGTGTGTGTGTGCTCAAGGTTCGAATACGCTTCGCGAATGTGCGATTTGAATGATAATGCTAATTGGTGTCTGTATACATGGACGAGTGATGGCCTACAAGCGATCTTGTGGAGAGATGATTGGCGGCGCACGGTACCCAGGAATGTCGAACTATCGTAACGTTAACAAATTGGGTCAAAGTTGTGTTTACGTAATTAGAGTATATTTGTATTTATTGTGTGCGCATAAGATGTAATATGATAGGATAAAAGATACAAAGAGAATGATGGATGCGTGCGGTTACACAATGCACATCTCTGCATATATTAACGACTATTGAAACAAAATTGGTATTTAGATTTAAAAAGAACCGTATTTGGGGGTTATAATTGACAAAATAAATCTAAAAGAAAAAATAAAACTTTGCTGATTTGAAATAATTGACCGTTCAAACTTAATTAAAGTCGATGTTTGGACGTGTTCGTTCTTGTTTAGGGAGACGCGCAATGCGCATTTAATAAATGCATGGCATAAAGACCTAAATATCCATTTGTTTCATACTAAGAAATCGTATTACAATCGTATTTCTCAGCAGAATTTGGCACTGTTTATGCAAAATCCAACCGACTTTTGGCGTTGATTCATAATTATGAATGAATAATATAATATTTAACGATTATCTTGAAAAAGATAAAACCGTAAGAAGTGCAAATTATACTGAATTTTTAGATCGTGAGTGTGAAAGAGTGAAATCGACATAAACAGGCAAATTAAAGAAGAAAAAATCTTTTACCATTTCAACAACAAACCTTTTCATTCATCAATGGCACAGGTAAATTTGCACGAAATCAGGTTTGCAATGGTCCATCAGCGACCGAATTCGCCAGATCAGGCACCTAGTGACCTGTTTCCATAACCATTTTTTACAATTTGTATATGAAAAAAAATGTTTGATAATTTTTCTATAGAAAAAATGTTTTTGAACAAATATTTTTTGATCTTTTTTTAAATAACATATTTTTCTATATAAATTATTTTCGATATTTTTTTTCTCAAAAACATGTTTTTAATCATTTTTCTATAGAAAAAAGATTTAATATTAATTTTTCATACATTTTTTTATTTTTTCATCATCATCATTTTTCTATAGAAACATTTTTTTGATCATAAATACGGTTTTCTATAGAAAATATGAAAATATAAAATATTATAGAAAAGTGAAACTTTAAAAAGATCTTTATTTATTTAGAATTCGAGGTAATTATTACCGAAGTTAAATATTGCTTGGGATATAATATTCGATAATTTTCTAGATTTATCATTTTCTCATCATTATAATCAAGACCAAGTTTATGTTTACATTAATACACACACACAATAAAACCAATATTATCGTACACAAACTTTCACGCTCAAATCGAAACTCTTTTTACAGTTATCCAATCAAAAAGCACCTGACTGAGCATGCATATATTGTTTCTCATCACAAACACACGTGCTCTCTTTTAATAGTCCATCATAATAATAATCGATCGATGGAAAAAATAAAATCGTCACGGCTCATTTTCGATGAAATATACGCGCTTAATTTATATTATATTCGTGGTTTTGTATCAACATTTTTGGCTGGACCGATGAGAAAACGATTCGATTATATATACGAACCAAAACAGGACAATAGATTCAGATTTCATTGTTGTTAGGCTGGGCTGTAAAATGTGTCTGCTGAGCGTGGTAAAACGCGCTTATTAATAGCACATTGCACTTTTATAGTAGATAAGTCTATATATAGTTCAAATAGGCTACTTCAATTTAATGAAATAGCAAATGCAGTAGAAATTAATTTTTCGACACTAAGATTGTTTGTATCTTATTCAAAACCATGTCTATATCTTGAAAAGGGCTTTAATTAATCTATACTCTTTCTTTTCACTTTGGTTTTTACGCAAGAATAAGCAGACATTTGAAAGTAAAATACTGTTCAGTTATTCTGTTTTATATATCAAATTTATTTGTGTACATTTTGAATGATGTTTTGCTATAGTTAGTAAGCAAATGATCCATTATCACAGAATGTAGACTTGGATATAACCAATTAACTATTTTTATGTAAAATACACCACAACCGGTACCATCCCAAGGAAAATTCAAATTTAAATAACATTTAAGTAGTTGGAATTGCAGAAATGTTTAATCAAAGCGATGTAGGTAAGTCTTTTTCTTTTTGCTATTAACAGCCTATTTCTGAACACGGTTATTGATTTGGAAAAACAAATATACACGCACCCTGTGTAGAACAATTATTTGCTCTTTTTTTTAAATTCCATAAAATTTGTTGTTCTCTAAGGATAGATTTAGATTTTTTTGTTCAAATCTTGTCGATTCCGAATTAAAGGATTAAGGAATCTATAAACATATAATAAAAAATAGTTGTTATTCTTTAAGAATACCAACGTAAAATGATGATATGGATATATATAATGTGTGCTTGTTTAAAACAAATAATCGTGGAATTCTTTTTTGCAACATTAAAAAATCAGCAGTAAAAAAACACTATACAAACAAATCCGAGAATTTGTTTAATTACTTCTTTTGTAATTATCATAAAATTATAAGAGTACATTTTAAGATTGAACAATAAAAAAAACTTGTTAACTTGTTAAAATATTTGTTTCCAAAAATAATGGAGGAAAGGATACTATGTCACGAGTCAAAATAGTCAAAATGAACTCCACATCCCATTATATAAAATAATAATAAAACAATCAATAATACACCCGATCATCAATGGATAAATTGAGTATATTAGATTATTTTTTTTAGATTATATTTGATGTGTCTGAGTTTAATTAAAGCTCGTCACCTATAAGAATGCGTAACAAATCGCAGTAACGTTTTTACTATGACCGTCTTTGAGATGCAGGCAAAAATGTGATTTTATTATACTATTTGTATAAGTGTGTTTATATGTATTTATGATCGAAGATGCATACTCTGCAGGATATATGCTCAATTGTGCATACACACAAAGGACGCCTGCTGGCATTGATATTGCGTATTGAACACACGCTCAAAAAAACAACAATCGAGGATTGTGTGTTAAGGGATTTCGGAAAAATTCCATTGTGTTTAGTTGTTTTTTATATGGATATGAACGATCACGGTCACTCATCACCTTCAAAAGTTTGTGTTTTTTATATACCTTGAATAAATTATATATGTTTTTTCTAAAGATCTTTATTAAATACGATGATCAATCACAAAACATCTTAGACTTGATAGTTAATTGTTAATAAATATATTTAGAAGAAAATATAAAATTAATATAATATTAAATATAAATACAATAAAGATGCATTTTCTAAATCTTCATAAAAAGCACATAAAAATAAAATGGAGCATGAAATTACTTGACACCTGTCTTGATAAATTGCATTACCGACTTTGCATAATTAATAACTGTACATAAGATTTAAGTCAAGCGCACTGGCGAGCTGTTAAGTCTACTGATTACCACCTCCGTTCTCATGAGCAAATAGGTGTTAATCGAATGTAGATTACCATCAAACTAGACCATCACTCCTCGCAGCTCATTAGATAAACTTTATATAAGCTGAGTTCTAGTTTAATATCTAACACCTTTTTTCTTGATTATAATACCTTAACTGCTTTCTGATAAACACATAAAATGTACGTTTACATCGATTAACATTGATTGCACTGTAATATCATATATGTTTGTATTTAAATATAAATTGAGACTTCCCTTTTCTAATCGAAGGTCATAACTCAAGATCTAATGTTGACAACCGCGGATGGCACAAGCACTAACACGCAAAGAAAGCAAATAGACAAACTCAATATATATGTATATAGATATTACGCAGATACACCTGCGCGAGATCGCGTGAAATTAAAACCCCGCACAAATGCGCATCATGGCTCATAAATAATAAACTATAAAACCATTTTTATATCATGGCGCATAGGCTAATTGTGCAAAACAGGTTCAATGGCATCGCGCGGTGATACGTTTATCTATCAATATACATATACATATATACTTTCTTACTACGATTATACTCTGTTATATCTTGTTTTAATATGTATTTTCAAATATTCCGCTCACACTTCAGTCGGATACTACTTTTAATGGCGCGAACAGATGAATTAAATCATTACAAAAAAACATTACATCCAAAGATATAATCATAATTTCAATGACACATAAACAGAAAATTGATACAAGTCTTATTCACAGAATCTTACCGCACTGCTGAGAAAATTATATAATATTACAATATGCAGAAATTCTCGGTCCAAAGTCGAGTAATCGTACACCAAACAAAAAAAAACGTTGCTGGCTGCTGCTTTAGTACGTTACGTGCGCACGCCGCCACACCGCGCATTTCATCATCACACGGAGTGCTGTTCTGACACACTTACCTGAAACGAGATAAAAAAAAACGAATTAATTATTAATATAAAGATCAACACAAATAACGTAAACTCTTCAAAATGTAATTAGTCGCAACCGGCTCACAACCGTATCGAATGTTTGCATAAATATGACGCTGGCGCAAGCGTTTGTCGGCATCACCAAACTCAGTATCGAATGTCGCACAAGAGATTAAAATGAAAATACAATATTTTTTTTAAACTCTCGCTTTAGCTTTAGTGACTATAAAATATGATACATAAAGTAAGTGATTGCCTATTTTATGAAGGTGATGGGTTGTAAAGTTGCAAGTGCGCGCAGTTCAATGATATAAAATGTACATTAAAAAATTACGATAATGGTAGACTTATTCGATGCTTGAGCATATCGATATTATTAAATTTCTATACCTTAAACGGTGACGAAAGCGATAAATTTATTGGAATGAAAAGGATTTACACAAATAGATATAAATGACTATTTCGTTATTTATGGACAATATTTCTTGTCCTAGCGTATAACATTTAATTTTTCTCAATTTGATTGGCAATTTTACGGGCATTTAATAGCAGAATTGTTAGTGTCGTCGGATTTGTCAGTACAATTTTGATAATAAAATTGTAGATTTAGTTTTATTGTTTCGTGATTATGTGTTTATTTCTTTTATAAAAAATTGTGTTTTGCATAATTATTTTAATTCCTAGTGCAGATAGCAGAAGATAATTTTCTGGAAACTTGACTAAAATAATTATATATATGCCTGTGCAAGAATTACTTCCAAATGATTATCATGTACGTGTTTTATTTTGTGAGAATTTTATTAACA
>JANSTU010040471.1:0-10991 GCA_027564075.1 Bolitophila hybrida | reverse complement strand
AAATGCGCATATTTTTGAGATATCTCTATGCACCGAGATCTATCTTGCTATTTTATATTCGGAATCGTGAATCATCATACACTTATTGTTCTATACAGGGTGCGTGTGTATATCTTAATTGATGACATTAATGTTCCGTTATTCCAAATCAATTACCTATTTCAGAAATAGGCTATTAATAGCAAGAGGAACCTACTGATTTAAAGTGCTACATTCGAATAATGATAAATTTAATTTTAAATTAATTAACTTTAATTTTGTGACAAACGTTTGTTATTATTACACAACACAAACATTCAAACTGATCTAACATAACATAAGGAATGAGATACGCACATAGCCCTTGCCCAATAATGCAAGCTTTTTTAGCATAACATAGAGTATAATTCATATGTAAGTATATTTCCGATATTGTGTAAACACGCTTTTTTAATAAAATCAAATATTACAGTGCATTGCCTTTATATCTCAGTCTATATTCTTGGCATTGTCTTTCAATATCCTCTTATACTCGGATCAAACACAACAAACGTCAGACTGCGTAAGACATTATCTTACGTAAGAGCTGCTATCATGCGTATATATTTTAGAAGAACCCTCCTGGGGGTATATTGCTAAAAAAATCAATAGGTGGCAAATTTTAAAAGGCAAATTGTATTTTCTGCAAATAAAAAATCATAAACAAATAATGATAGTACCCGTCAGAAAAAAACTTTTTCAATACAATCGTATAGTGGCGCCATCTTATGTCTGCTACCAAGTCACCTATTGACAAATAAATATTGTACATTCATTCCGATAAAATGCCCCCTATCAAGCTTGCATATATGTTAACATACACACAGCTTTAAAATGCCTTCTACACGCCCATGCTTAATCATTTCGACAAAATCCCGTCTCAAATCCGCGGTCTGACGCAACAAATTGCGTGCGACATCGACACGGGGTTCTCCACCAAACTTTTGCATACACAGAGCGCCATACAAACAGATAAGATCTATTCCAACAAATAAAAAATATGTACGCTGGTGACTTTAAAACCAGCCAGCTCGGTAAATCCTCGGCGACGCACACACTTATTCTGTGTTCGCACTCTATCGCGTGTGCGTGCTAGCTCCCCTAAAAGAACATGCATTTGCTTGAGCTTATACAATTTAAAATAAGCATCTGATTAGGGGTGTGGATCGTGTTTTACAACGCGAGGTTTTATGGTTTAACGCTTTTAAACAAACCGCCTCCAATTTGAAAATACTAAATGACGTTCGTACACCATGAGGGGTGTGAGACTCTAGTGATTTATAACGCCGCGCGCGTAATCAAAAAGATCAAATCGTAACGATAACAACGCGATACAAATAGGACTGAATTACGTAATGTATTTATTTTTTAAATACAATACAGCCAGCCCTCTCTAGAACAGAGCAATATTTCAAACGTCCATAAAATGGGCTCAATAAAAAAATATGAGCTCTAGCAGTATGCCTGCGTGCTGCTGCGTATAATAAAACATTTTTGCGGACGTTTGCCACTTTCGATGACCTCCTCACCCCACATACGAACAAAAAAAAAATGGACACACACGCATTCAATATACGCATATTTATTCCGATCACATATCAAATTTGATTTAAAATCGCCATGAAACCATAAAACAACAAGCCAAAAGGATGTGCGAGCGAGCCTTTGAGCACGTCATAAAAACAACACCCCAGAGCCAGGCCAGCTATGTGGCGGCATGCAGAGCTAAGGGATGATTTATATATAAAATATGAATTCTGAAATTGATTCGATAAGGAATGCTACAATTGAATCAAATGGAATAGATAAAAAAATAGTAGATAGGGATAGCAGTGATAGACATGACTTTAATTGCAGAGTTTTTAAAATAATAACAGTATGTATATCATAATTAAAATATTCTATTCTTTACAGGGCAGGAAAACAATAATAACAATAATAATTTAGATAGGGATAGTAGGTAATGTAGATATTATATTATATTATATTTACTTTTATGTAAGGCGTGAGTCCAAACAATCAATACATATTGTTTTTGGAATTATTCACAAACATAATAGCGATAAGCGCATCAGAGTTAAGAGCACTTAACGCTACTAAATCGCTGTTGTGATTGTGAATAATTCGGAGTCGTTCACGGGTTGAATTCCACACGTTCCAAAAACAAAAACCACAAGCACGACTGTCAAGCTGACACAACACTTGTCACTGTGTAAGTGTGTATTATAAATTATAAACTCAAAACATGAGCTAAAATCGGAAAATCCATCTAGATAGGGAAGTAGGTTAGTGTAGGTAACCAAGTTTTAAAAATTGAAAATGATATTATTTGAACAGGAATTGAAGACTGCACTGCACTGCACTGTTTAAAATCCGAAAGTAAGTAAAAATATAGAAAGAGATAGTAGCAAAATATACAAATCTGCACCTTTCTCATTGAATTCAATCCCATCAATGACCACAAAACCCAACCAACAAAATATTTCAAACATACGACCCCGAAATATCTCCTCATTGAATCTCATTAGCTACAGTATAATCTAGTAAACTGGCACATATGCTTTTGACAGAAGCCCCTTAATTAAAACATACTGAAAAATAATTCGATAATGCCGGCAAGGCACCACGTGCGGCCATACACACACACTTGGAGACACCGCAAAGTAAATCAAAAACACATTTATTAAAATTCCCTGTACTACAAACACATACTAATACACTTGCTGTGCTACACACCCTTCATTGTGTGTGTGTGTGTGTGTTTGTATGTGGGGGATGGTCGTCGATTTTGCAGCGTATCGAATTAAATTCGAGACCTAACGGGGTGTTCGAATTTTCAATTGACCAGAAAACCCAAATACATCATCGCATCCTTTCGTTTTTTTCGTCGTTTATATATGATGGGGATAACCGCTCCCTACACATATACACTCAAACACTGTTACACTATGCGCCTTTTTAACCATGGATGTGTGTGCGACATCACCCTATATGTCCGCATTGTGTACAATGTAATATTATGTACAAATATAGATTATTGTATAAAATATGTGGTTTTGCGCTTTTTTGATTCCGGCTGTGGCCGACCGCAGAGCCCTTCAAAATAACAACCACACCACCCACTTTTATGACTAGAGAATGCGGGTAACAGGGCATATATTGTTTTAATATTTTTTATATTATGTAGTAATAGACGCTCACCTTGACTTGTGACTCGGTCATGCCGAGGGCATAGGCGAGCTTGGCTCGTTCTGGTCCTGCCAGATACTTGGTCTGCTCGAATGTTTTCTCGAGCGCAAAGATCTGCTGGCCACTGAATGTAGGTCGCGTGTGCTTCTTCTTGCCATCCTTGTCCAGATGCTGCTGATGTTGTGACAGACTTGCGGACACTGAAAATTTGTTAAAATTTAAATAAATTTATTGATATTTCAATTAAAAAAATGGAGAAATATTAAAAAAGAATAAAGATGATCACATTTGGTATTGTAATCAAATCAATCATCATTTATTTGTAGTGTCATCAAAATATATAAATCAAAAAAAATATATACACATAAATTGGTGCCTTTTCCAATAAATTAATAAAATTTACATATTTTCTAAATTTTAGTAAAATCTTAGTTTTTTAAATGTATGTGTATACTGCTGTAAAACTAAAAAAAATAATTCATATAAAATTGTATATTTTAACTATAAAAATCAAAAATATAATTTTTATGTAAAACTCATTTTTTTTATTAATTTTTTCAAATTCAAAAAACAAATGAGATTTTTATTATTAATTTCTTTATTGTTTAAAAAAGCACTAATCCAAATTTATATAAATTTACAAATTTGAGAATTTTTATATTGTTTACATTTGTGTCAACTTTTACTCTTTTAATCTTACTGTTTTTAACTGGAAACCTACACATTTTGCACCAAGTTCCAATCAACCAATCAAGCCACCTGTTTATACCTTTCAAATATGAACCTTATCTTTATAAAGCGTAATATAAGTACCATTGGAATAAATGGCAAAACTTCTATTTACTTTAATATAGAAACCATTAATATGCATTTCACTACTACAAATTCTGTTACAAACGCTACCAAGATTATGTATAGATCTCCACAGAATGTATCTGCTGATCAAGATATTGATAAATATGTTATATCCGAAATGTTTTGTTCTTATAAAGTTCATAAGTCGATCTGTGGAATAAAATCAAACGCTATCGGTGTTGATGGAATTACACTAAAATGTATTAAGTTGCTTTTACCACCTTCCATTTATTTGTCACCTGATTAACTGCGTTCTGACGACTTCAGTCTATCCCAAATCCCAGCTTGTGGAAACGGACCAAAGTCATACCATGGCCAAAAGTTTTTAATGTTAAAACATTTTATGATCTTCCACCCATTATTATGATAAAGTTGGGATAGAAGAGCAAAACAAAACATTTCATTTACCAAAGCCTTTGTTTAAACAACGATCAATTGTGTTTCAAATTGGAAGATTATTTCAACAACAGCTGTGCAGGTAATTCGATCTTAATTAGAAGAAAATTGTTTTTGATAGATAATTTGCTCTGGATATGCTAAACTTTCTTGTGGTGTTCCTTAAGGTTAAATATTTAGAAAACGTTTCTTCTCACTGTTTACTAATGATATGCTAAAAGAATGTATCCTAGGTGACCTTATTGATACTGTTAACATAGAACTGGATAGAATAAACAAATGGTCTGAGGACAATAGACTTCGCCTGAATCCTCCTAAATCTCAACCGTTAAACGTTTCTAAAACTGCAATTAATTACTACAATTAACTAACTGTTAATATTGATCCTTTATATTATTATTTTTTTTTATTATATATTATATTTTTTGTTTACAGAAAATATCTAAATTTGCTTGTTTTCAATTGTACAAATATTTTATCTTCTTGTAAACCATAAATTTGTGATTTTTTTAATAAAAATATCAAAATTTTGGGTTCATTATTAAATCACAACATTTATAAACAAAAATAAATATTTTAATGTAATTAAAAAACCCAAAAACCACCCATGTTGGCACGACAGTTCTACTCGTGCGGTCGCACAAATTATCATAATCCCAGCGACAGATTGTTGTTTCATCATTGCGATGCGCTGTCGATTTTTAAATCGTCCGTATAAATGCACAACCAGCGCTCTTCTATATAGTACTGGCCGCCCCTCCCGCCCTCTATACAAACTCAGAAAAAATGGCAAAACAAATCCCTAAATCCCGCATTTCAATTGCGGATAAAACACAAAAATGCTTATTATTTTTTTCGTGTATATATATCGCCTCGCAGGCGCATCTGTGAGCGTGCTGGGTTGATATTTTTCATCAGCTCTGTAGCTAAAAAGCCAACAAAAAAAAAGCTCTGCGTGCGTGCCGCACAAACTTTCATCCCCGCACCTTCAAAATAATGCTGAGTATGTATGTGTGTGTGTGTGTACGCGCGTCATAAGACTTCGAATAAATAAAAAGACGATGATATTTTTTTTTGTGTGCTCTCGATTTTCGCATATTTTTTGGGGCGCACGGGCGGGGTTACCACCTCGTGTTTACTTCATCGATGGCATTATACAAGATCCTCGGTGCTGTTTTATGTGCTCGCCCCTATTTGTGTTTTTTTTTGGTTGCGTGTCGATATGATTTGTATTATTTACATGAATTTATATTGTATATAAGTGAATGTGAGTGTGTGTTTGTTTTTTTGTGCTGTCTTCGTAAATATAACGAACGCTTCGGTGAAAGTTGTCTGTGTATATGTGTGTTGTATTTTATGTGAGCATGCCGGGTGTTTGATGAGGGATACACGCAATTTATGGATATGTATGTCTGTGTGTGTGTGCCATTGGGATTTTGCTTGTTCGCCGGAATGGGCTCGCAGAATGGACGATGCTTAAGGGTCAATTGGGAGTATTCAACCGAACGCATTTGTTTATTTAACATCCATCGAAACAAATCAATTGAATTAAGTATTGAAGTTTGTGCGCGCGTGTCCTTTGATATGATCATTGAGTCGGATACGGATAAATAACCCTAAGCCAAATGAATGGGGGTGTTTTTGTTATTGTGGTGTCACAACATTTATCTATAATTTATATACAGATTTGATAAGGATATCTGGAAATCACTTGAAAATAAGAATAGCTTTTCGAGAATTTCGGTCTGTTTTATTTTTATTTAAAATGTATATAAAAATTGAAATATTCTCATAATGTTGATTGTTTCATCTTTTTAATACGCGTATAAACATCATAAAAAACGACATATTGACAAAATAATAAGACGCTGTCTTTCAGCCGAAAACAAAAAAACACCCACACAAGGCCGTCAGAAAACGCGATGTGTGCCGCGACGACATAATGTTGTGTAAACAAATAATCCAATCTGCTATGCAGACGGAAAATTTGTGTTTCCAGACACGTCTTGTGTGATTGTCATATGGTTGCCTCCTCGTTTAGCACGCGCGCATGTCCCTCCCGTACGTGCTCCATTTATAATACAGCTCGCATATGTAATAATGTAATATACAAGTGTAATGTATACAGAATGGAGCACATATCCTTTAGGATTTGTATAGTGTGTGTTATATCAGGCAACACATGCGATTGGCATACAACAAGCAAGCCAAGGATTTGAAATAAACTCGAATTTGGCTTTGGAGTTGATAGTAAATAAGAAATTTGAAGAATAGTATTGAATATTTTGATTGTATGTTGTGAATAATGTTTATAAATCGGTCACAGGCATAGATTATTTTTAAAGTGCATTGTGTTAAAAAAAACATAATTTCAAAATACAAAATTAATCTATTTAAAAACCACCTGAGTTAGAAAAAAATAAAAAAATCTTCTCATCACTTGACAAGGAATCCACAATGACGATAATTGCAATGACTGACCGGTGGATGTGCGATAAATGCATACATTTACTCTAGCTGAATTAGAGCTGGCATTTAAAAATTGCAACAATTCATTCCTAGGTTTGGAACGTTCAATTTAATACATAACAGAGGAGTGGTTTAACTGTAAGGTTATATCAAAATCAGGGAAAAACCAAAAGCTTTCGTCCAATCTGTCTGCTATGTTTTTTTTAAAAGAAATATATTTAAATTTACAAGTTTTATATTTTACAGACAAAATTCAGATATATGGATTTTTACACAAAATTTGTTAAAATTCAATAGTAAAAAAATTATAAATATTAAAAAAATAATTTTGGACTGTCCATTTTCAAATTATTTGGTGTTTATAATAAATATTTATTATATATTTTAATTGTTTACATAATCTAATTAGATTTATACAGATAAAAAAAAATAAATAATAATAAAAAAACTCTAATTTAGATAGAAATAAAATAAAATTTGATGTTTTTACTATAAATATCACATTTTTAATTATATCACTTTAAAAATAAAAAAAATACAGATTTTTTTTTTTTTTTCCTTAGATAGTTTATCATTTGGATTTAATGTTGTTATTTTACAATTTTAGAGTAAACATCATACGAGAGCCAGCGCCATCTTGTTTTTCCTAGTCAATTATGACAGCTGCAAACAACTGTTATCGACTACAAATTAAAAAAAACTAAACTAAAACAAAACTATAAAATCAAAATCCAAAATTAAAAAACCATAATTAATTATTATTATTAATTAAATGGAAACTCAACAATACTTCGACTTCCCCTATATATTTTTTTAGAGAAAATAAAATCAAATATTTAAATTTTTACAATGAAAATTTTCAAATTTTTATAGTTATAGTAAAATGATCTCTAATTTGGAACTCATCATATAAATTGATTTTAAAATTCAATAAATTATATTTTTTTACAAAATAAAAAGGAAAAAATACAAATTTATGCTTTTACAGTAAAAAATCATTAAACTAGATTATAAAGTCAAAATGCACAAATTAGTTTAGTCAAAATTAACTATTTCACTGTAAAATAGTTTAAAAAAATCATAAAAGTTGTCTTCAGTGAATACTTTTACTTACTTACTTTTAGACACTTTTACAAAGAAAAAAACATTTAAAAATTTATAATATTTACTTTAAAGTAAATAAATACAAATTCTTTGACATTTCGTTAAAACAACGGTACTTATGTCAATATTCACATTTTTTTTTTAAATTTAAAAAAACAGAATATTTTGGATTTTTAAAGTGAATATTTAAAACATAGTAAATATGTATATATTAAAACAAAATGAATTTTCCAGTGAAAATTTAAAAATAAAACGAAATTAAAAGTATAATAATATTCACAAAATATAATATAAATATCCTTTCACAATGAAAACCACTATAAGTACTTATGCAAAAGGCGTGTGCACCCCTTCAAGTCTCAGACACAGAGAATTGCAGCAGCATCTCGAGATTTATACGAATACACCAAAGAATATATAATAGTATGTACTTAATAACGGGTACATAACAAGTAGACACATACAAACAAAAAAAGCGAAATAAATTGCTGGCGCGCTCATCATATGTCTTAATATTTTCCCTCCATTTTAGCAGTCTGTTCGCTCTTTGTGCGTTTTTCTATAACACAAATATATAAGTACATATCTCTTTTTTCTGCATGTTCTGCTTCTGATTGTCTAGCGTACGGAGTTTACACAGAACCCGGCCATTTTGAGAAGTTTTATGAAGTTTTTTTTTTTGTCCAATTGTGCGCGCCGAGACTTTAAGAGGTTTATTATCATTGCACGCTGGCCAAGAATGCGCGAATAAAACGAGCGTTTATTGTTGTGCGAGATATTTTTTATGCGGCCGCCGCCGCTGAGCGCATTAATTATTAACAAGACGAGAGGATAATAAAATTTTATGATTTTAAATATAGTTATGTACATAATTATAATTTTTTGAAAAAAAACAACGCTGATGATTAATTGTGCAAATTTTTGATTTTTAAGTTGTTTTTATTACGCATCTGCAATTAAAATGTAATTAATAAATCGAGGCAAAAGCTCAGATTTGCACACGCTTTTATGAATCACAAATTGTCTATATTATATGCTATGTATATATAATATGTTCTATATTTATGTACACACACTCACACAAACACCTTATGTAAACGATTTATTTGTATGCGCATGTTTACACACACTCTTAAATGTATATTTGCTTGTAGAACATGTGCCCCATAACAATATTTACTCTTGTCTTACATGAACCGAAAGAAATGGTTAACTTTATATATTAAATTTATGTATCTCGGTTTATATGTGTGTGTGTGTGTTCTCTTTCTTCGGAGTACATAAGATTCATGATACATAATATAGATTCGGTATTGATGTTCTGGCAAGTTTCACATACACAAATACAAATACAATAAGATATGATATTGGAAAACAATATTGCGATATGAATCGAGTAAAGAAAACTGAAAATGAAAATGTGAATCTATGTATACTCTGGTTTGTGTATGTTTATGGGTAATATACGAAGATAATTTTCGGAATATATCTGGATTATATATACAAAAACAAAACGTTATTCTGGTCGATTAAATGTTGTGACGTCAGTTAAGAATCTCGAATGATGGCACATAAACAAATGCAAATGGTTGACAGTTGCGACTTGTTCAGACAATTCATTGGAAAAAATGTATTCAATTGGGTACAAAGCGTATTTCACTTGGGCTTAGTGTATTTCACTTTGTCGCAAAGTGAATTACCTAAGCTTTATTTAAGTGTACAATTATTGACATTGTATTTTGAATATTTTCAGTTTGGAGCCAAGTTTTTTTAGAAAAGTGTTTTTTTTTTAATTTGTATTGAAGTTTAGTTTTTATCGAACTCTAATGATACAATGAGAGTTCCAAACATTTCAGGCGAACACGAATTATTTGTATGTATTACAATATGGCGTCGAGAATGTTAGATGGATAACATTTTTCCATTGTTTGCTTTCTGAGTCTGTTTGTTATGAATATTTGATGTTTGGAATTGTCATTGAATACATTTTATCGTATTTTAGCTGACATTTTTAGTGAAATACTTTTGCCTGAATTTCGATTCAGAAGATGATTTTTAATAAGTCACCAAATTTAATCTATTTTGCTTCTTTCATCATTTTTATTTTATTTTGTAAATCGGCTGGTTTTCCTTGATTTCATTTTTTCCCCGATTTATGATCTTTTTTTCATATAAATTAATATTAATTATTTTTTGTCTTATCAAATAAGTATCTTTGGCAAGGTTGTAAAAAGTGTTTGACAAAAATGATTCTTTTTGGATTTTTAGTGAAATAATTCTGCCTGAATTGCGATTCAACTGATAACATCTATCAAATATAATCATTTTTTGCGGGATGTGGACAATTTTTTCCCCGATTTTACATTATTTTTTCAAATGTTCATATTATTTGTTTTTCAACTTATAAAATAAGTTTCTTTAGCAACGTTGTAGAAAGTAATTGGCAAAAACTCTAACGGTATTCCTCTTTTTAGATTTAGTGAAATACTTTTTATATACTAAAATTTGGTAAATCGACCGGTTTTCCTAACATCTATTGAATTTTCTGCAATTTTGCGGAGTGTTTCCATCATACATACCCATTTTTTATAACATTTATGCGATAAACTAAATTTTTTTGTGTGCAACTACAAGAAGTCTTCAAATATAAAAAGTGACTTTTTCCACTTGTCAGCAGTGTCGTAGTTCTACAAGCTGCACAAGAAATAATCAATCCGCAATTAATTAATATTATTATCATTCAAAATAGTCTTTTTATTGCCATTTATTATTATTAGGGCAATTGTTTATTCATTCTCGTATTAGAAAAATTCTGTTTTCATTGTAAACTGTTCAAACACAAAGGTTCCGAATTGAGACCACAAATTCCAAAATATCACGATTTATTATAAAGGGTTTTCCAATAGGGACGCTCGAACTTTGACAGCTCATTGCGGCCATGTTGTTTGAGTGACAGATGT
>JANSTU010040460.1:0-10991 GCA_027564075.1 Bolitophila hybrida | reverse complement strand
GACCAATTCGCAAAGTATCAGACCGAAGTCTGCGATCCTTGAAGTCGATTCTTAAACTAAATCGACGAAAAACAGCTGAGGAAATAACTTCCATCTGGAACCTTGCTGACAAAAATACTTATTCCATAGCCACGACTCAACTATACATCAAAAATATGGGATTTGGTTTTTATAAAGTATGGTTATGCTGTATTTATTTGATGATTTCTGTGGGACTCCGTAATCTGGAGTGATGAGTCCAGATTCGAAATTTCCTTTGGTGATACAAGCTGCCGAATTATTCGAGCACCAAACGAAGCACTTGATCCCGAGTGCTTGAATAAGAAAATAAAATTTGCGCCTTCTGTAATAGTCTAGGGTTGCATGTACATACATTGTAGATGGCATCATAAATGCTTTCAAGTACCAGGACGTGCTGGAACATCACTTAAAATCGTCAATTTCAGACCTAATTACTGAATATGGAGAATTTATATTCCAACAATATGGTGCTTCGTGTCATACAGCCAGAAGTACCATGGCTTGGTGCAAGCAAAATGATGTGCCACTTCTGCCCTGGCCATCGAGCAGCCCAGATCTCTCTCCAATCGAGACTTTGTGGAGTTTAATGAAGAGAAACCTACGAATAACCCCATGTTCAACAAATGCGGTTTTAATAGATGAGTTAAAGAGAATCTGGTCCAATTTCACAATTTCAAGCCGTTATCACTCAAAAAGGTGACACACTGGTAAATCCAAATAAATGTTATTTAGAAAAAATACTGTGTTTCCTTTTTTTCTGCATTTTGATAACAGTAATATTTATATTCTACGAAACTTTAGGATAATGTTGTCAAATTATGTTAATAAATATCTGCTTCATAAGATTTAAAAAATATTTTAAAGGTTTGTATTAAAATCGCGATATAACACTGATTTTTTTTAATAATAAATAGATAAATAAATATTTTATTAGTTTATTTTGAACGGCCTATAATTTATTTATTTATTTATTTAATTTATAATTTTTTTTTGACCCCGGCTCTAATATTTACACATATATTATCAATTATCATATATTATCATTTAATCCTTTGTGGGACATAGGGCCAGTGTGCGAAGCCGCACCTCGGATTCACTAACCATTCACATTTATGCTTTATATTTTTCAACATATTATTATTATTCAACATGAACTGCATTTATATAAAGTAATATGAATGAAAATTATTATATATTATTATTATACATTCTTAGGTATTTTATATGTAAATATAATTTATCTAAACATACCTGAAGTTTCAGCTTCAATACTAACGCCTCGAGCAGTCCGGGTTCACAGTCCTGGAAAATACGCACTTGTTTAAGTGTGTCCATATGAACCCTAATCGCAATTTCAGCCTTTAGCTTGTCCGGCAATGCTGACAGAACACGATCCTCGTCCAGTGCTCCGCTCTGCGCCCAGGTATACGCAAACCAACGAATCACCTATATACACGAATATTATCGATTAAATTGTAGTGTCACACATATATAAGCAAGCCTCCGATAAATTAATTGGTAATCGAAACCACACGCGCAACATAAATACAGTACAGTTTCAACGCAGATTTCAACTTACCCTAGCCTCGAGTTCGTGACCAACTTTGCGAAAGGCCATGTACTGCTTGACGCCATCCATCCTATTTTGAAATTCTACCCTGGACACATTCATGTTTGATATCATGGATCCGATATTACCTGCAATCAATCAATGCGCTCTGTATATACATATAAAACAAGTGATATTTACATATAATTTGTATAGTATATGACTAGAGGTAAATATGTATTATACTATTATCCAATACTGCATCGCACGATTTATATGCAATTTTATTACCAACATTCACTTTCTTTGTGTTTTATATAGATTTCCTGTAGGATAATCTAAAAAGCTTACGCGGCCGAATATTAGATATTAAATTAATTGTATTTTAGAATTGAGCAAATAGTATATAAGCCGGGACATGCCGATTACTCACCTACGATAGTGGCAAAAATGAGAACGCCAGCCAGAAAGTCGGCGACCACGAATAAATACTCTAAATCGTTTTCCGGAGTTGGAGTTTCGCCAATGGTCGTCAGTGTTAGCGTCGACCAATAAAACGAATAAATGTACTGTCGCATTATCGACGAATGCTTGTTTATATCGATGACCCATTTATCGATGCCAAAACCAATCTGGTAGCTGAGGGCAAAGTACATACAAGCATTCCAGTGAATCAAAATCAGTATTGCCAGAACAACCTGCAGTACAATTAATTGTAATATTATGTAAGAGGAAATGCGCACAATTTAATATATAAGTAATAAAATACCTTGCAAATTCGGAATACATTTGGATATCCAGTTGCAGTGTCTGTTCTATCGAACCATTCGATCATACGGGGTAGACGAAGTAGACGATTAAGGCGTACGATAACCGGACAGGGCACCCGTTTTTCAATCGTAAGTGGAGACCACCAAAAATATGCTATGTCTGTTGGTAACAGCGACAGCAGTTCAAGACGCCAATATTTTGTCACGAAGTAGTGTTGCTGCAGTTTATCTGAGTCTCTTACAAGAAGTCCCTGTTCAAGGTAACCTGCAAAACAAATATTTTTTTATATATACTTTTTTTTAAATAATTCGTAGTTTTAATAATTTTGTTCAATAGTTTTATATACTATATGGTTGCATTCCAACTATCATTTTTCATCCTTGAACAACTATTCACATTTCTGCCCACACTACAAACTATCCGGTCAACAGAATATCAACACTACACAAGTGACGGTGCATCACGAGAGTCAACTTTATGCGATCAATATACAAAACTTGGTCAGCAATTTTGTTTAATAACAAACTCATTTAACCAAAAATGAGAATTCGGCGGTGAAATTGGCCATCAATTAGAAGTTTACTTTTAACCCATAGAGCAAACTCACAACGCGAACGATGGTCTATGGTATTTCTGATCAAAGTTTTTCTTTTTAACTTCTAAAACAGTTTTTTATATATGTTATAGATTTGATTTTATGCATGAATCATAGTTTTAGATTTTAAAAATTTACAAAAAAAAACTATGTTTATAAATATATATTATATAAAATATATACATTATGTTATATTTAATTTTTTTAATATATAGTACAGTAGAATCATATACATATCGCTTTATAGGTACACTCCCAGTACGCAGGGCTCAAAAGAAAATATTTATTTTTAGTAGAAATTTAACAAAAAAAAATCTTTCATACATTTTATTTTTAAATTTAATACTATATAAATATGAAGAATATCGTAAGTCTGAATAATGAATAAAGTCCAGATGTTAGCAATGACATAATTTAGAAGACCAAATTTAAAAATATCCAAAAAAATATTTATATTCTTTGCCATTTATTATTTTATTATTTTCGAATTTTCTAAACTTTAATCGAAATACGACCAATCAATAATCGTTACTTTGCAACTTTTCGGTAATATTCTCAAGCTATAATCGAGCCAATGTAATATCAAATCTTTGAACAGTATGCTTTACAAATTGATGTCACATAAGCAGTTCGATCAAATCGGGGGTTAGGTACTAGGTAAATGACATACTTATAAACATACAATAAACTTCTCTAAAGAGTTTATATATTATAGATATAAATACAACTTATCTAAACATCAAAATGGATTTATCCTACTTGTATAAAGTATATGGATCTTGATAGTGAAGTTTATTATTCATTGATAATAGTACTCAATGAATTCTCGAGAGAGTTTACAATATGGAACTATAACCAAGCTATAACAGTTCCACACTCGAGAATTCCATTTATATGGTCTTTTTATATAATAATTTTAGGTATTATATATATATTACAATGGTTTATTACAACAAAATAAATTACATTTTGATCAATTAATTAATTTAATTGTGGTTATAATATAATATATCTACAAAATACATTTTGTTGGTTCTATTTATGTACTATATAATAAAAAAATAAAAAATCAAATATTAGTTCAATTTCATTTCATTATTTCAATAATGACAATAATAACATAAATATTGTGTTAATTTACCAAAAATATGATTTTATAAATAAATAGTAAATTTGAAATACTAGGTTCCTCTTGCTATTAATACACTTTTTCTGAAAAGTTTCATTGATTTGGAATAACTGGATTTTTTTCATTATTTATATTGGCATGATGCATACCGAATGGAAAGACTTGAAAAACTCAATAGATTCCCTTTGGACCTTAGCTGTCTGCATTTACATTGTAAAATGTTTCAGGGCAGATCTAACTAGTTTCCATTGTTTTGTTCATTTATCATTTTATAATTTAATATTATAATACATATTTGTTCTGGTTTACATACAATAAGTTTTGTGTATATAATTCAAAATTTTCAAAAAATCATTTGTGTTGTTGGTGTTGTAATGTACACTTTCTAAAGCCACATTTATATTGCTTATATTCTAGATTTTACAATGAAAAATATGTGTAATTGTAAGTGTATATTACAGAAATTACATATGGTTGTCCTAACTGTTATATTAAATATTTATGTGTCAATCCGGAGTCGGCACATAACAACTTCTTCGCGTCTAGTGAGTTCTAAAGTTCTTGGTTGCATGTAAGGGTCGGATTTCGCATTTTTAAATATATTTTCATACGTTACTGTATTCCGTTGTTCAATTCTTAAATTTTTAATATACTTTTTAATTTTGATTTTACAGTCGTCAAATGTTAAATCTTGAAGTCGACAATATATTTTGTAGTGGCAGTTATATAAGCCATATCGTTCCCTTTTGAAAAAAAAAATATTTTAGCCAATTTGGTGAAAATTTGATTATCAACTGTTGTTAGCATACATTTCAGACATTTGTTTAAGACAAATTAGAGAATCGGAAATTATTGTGCCACAATTTTTGGGGATTTCCTCAATTGCTCTTTTCAGTGTCAAGGCCTCCCTTGTTTATGATGAAAGCAAATCGTTTGTTTTGGCATGTTCTGGGAAAAAGCAGCATAGCCTATCCGATTATGGGATGCAAAGCCATCTGTGTATATTTGTGTATATGATGAATAATATCTGTTTTTGCATAAACGAATACTCGAATCCACCTACACACAATAAATGTATTACGGGATTTTTTTTTTTATTTGTTAGGGTATTAACTTAATGGATTTCGTTGTTTTTGATATGAATTCATTAACGTGTTTTTTTAAATTCATCTTTTCATAAAAGTAAACACCTAGAAATTTGAAAGTGTGCACTTGTTCTATGTTTCTATTATTTAATTAAGTACAGTTTCTTAAGCAGTTTTCTGATTACGGTGTTTCTATAAAGTCTTCTTCAGGTCAAAAAACACCTCAAACCATTAGATCGTTACTAATAAATGATAGCTGGATTTCGGTTTTAAGGTGAATTATATGGTCGTTTACTGCTCGTTGATGTCTAAATCCAGCATGCAAATTGCTACCAAGTTGCGACTCTCAAGTAATCACGATAATCTACATGAAACCATTTGTTCTAATGTTTTTCTGATAAAGTTTGTTGTCGATACTTTGAAGCATCAGTAAAGTGTTCAATTTTTATTAAAGTTGGAATTACATTCCATTACGCTAATAAACACATTTTTGAAAAGTGTTTAGGTTTTTTAACATTTAATATCTGATTGTGTTAGGTCCTGATGCTGCACCATTGTGTCTTTTAAACCATGGATATATCATTATATAGTACACCATTTTCTTCCATTTGAATTATCTTAAAGAATATATTAGCATTAGCATCTTATTCTTCTTAACAATTCTACATATCTGTTTTTATATTTTTAAAAGGCGCCTAGCTTTCGTACGTTGGAAAAAATCTTAAAGTACAAAGGGATTTCTTTCGGTCTTTAATAGCACTTTCAATTTCCTTGCTCCACCAAGGCACACATTTTATTGTTTAATTGTCGACGAGGGGATGTTTTGATCAAAAAATATAAATTAAATATAGATGGTGTCTGTATGGTAGTTCTCCTGTACGGGAGATTCCCAAAGTAGGTTCCTGTCTGATTATAGGAGTTTCGGACCCTTCGCGTTTTTATTCTCGTTCGACGTTCTCCTAATTCGTGTTTTAATTTATTTAAATGTTAATTTATGTTAGGCCCCGTTCAGCATGAACAAAAACATTATGTTATTACTATTTAGTTATATTACATATAAAAGGCCTTGATCATAATAAGGGCGTTTCTGAAAGTGAATTCTTGTCAAAAATTATTTCGTTACAATAATGCACTGCAGAGGTGTTCATTTTTGTCACTAAATGTCTTTACAAAAACAATAACATGAAATACTTGAATTATGTTTAGTTTTAAACTTTTTTCATTGGTTATTGTGATTTGATGACAAAAAATCACTTATCCTCAGAGAATTCTTTTCAGCAAATAATTTGGCGTAAAAACGATAAGATAAATAAGACGGCGCCACCATCGCGACAACCGTGTGTTAGCACCTGAATGTGTGCTTCATGAGAGCCATAGCAATTTTCACATTTGATAGTATTTGAGAATACAATGTCATAGGCGGTTTTCATCAAATTCCATTGAGCATTTTGCACACGCAGTATTTGTTTTACATCATTTTTTGGTATGAATGTTTGCATTGCATCGGATTTGGAAAGTACGGATCAATTTTAAGACAGCTTTCAATTTAAGTGGTAGCGATGTGGTGTCAAATGTAATAATAAGAAGTGGTGTTTTTACATATCCTTCAGTGTCCTTCAAAGTAGACTCAGATGGTAAACCGATTCGTCGAATGCGATTTTTTTCAAAATGGTTTCTTCGTTTTCATCTATAAGTTGTGGGTATATACGATAAATTTTGATGTGTTGAGGGGTTGAGTTTTACTGTGATGAGAATAACTCCACCGAGAGATGTAGCTTTTAATAGTTCCTCGATTTGACAGTTGAATTTGGTTTGGATCAGTAGTTGTCCGCAACATAACTTTTTATATTTTTCAAACCTGACGTGTCATATCCAATCATTTTTGGACAATAAAGGGTTATATTTTGTTGAAATAACTTTAAAATTTTTATTTAATAAATAAATTTATATTCATATTCATAAAACTCAAACAATAACTTTGCTTCTCGTAGCGCCATCTTCAAAAATGTATAATCGTTGGAAAGGCCTTTCTCTACCAAACTTAAAAAATATTGCAAAATGTCAAAGTTATAACTGTTCTCGCCGTCGTAAAAACATCATGGAACAAAGAGCTGTAATTAAATACAATGCCAAACTTGGACAATCTGCCGCGAAAACGATCGAAAAGATGAAACAAGAGTATGGGAGTGATTGTTGTTCAAGAGCAACTGTTTTTCTGTGGCACAAACGATTTCAAGACGGACGGGAATCTATTGAAGACGACAACGTCCCGGACAATCGCGCACCACTAGAATACCCGAAGCAATCCAAAAAGTTCGTGAAGTCATTGCAGAAGATCGAAATGCGCCCATCAATATGATAGCAGCAGCCTTGGGAATGCCGTACGGGACTATTTAATCTATTCTCACCGATTATATGAACAAGAGATAGGTATGCACCCGATCTGTACCACACTATTTGAGATGCATTAATTTAATATTATTAATTTGTTTTATTTTCATGTTTTGAATTTTCCAGCTAAATACCGTTTCTTGATAGGAAATTGTCGTCTCCCACACCATTCAGTAGTTCTTCCTTACAAGTGAGGTATCGGATAAGTTGCTACACCGCATTTCCCGGACGATCTATAATTTTAAATCTGAACTACAACGCACTTCATAGCAGACATTGAATGAATCGACGTCATTAATAACTAATTGATGAGCTCAAATATTTTGAATATATTTTCATAAATAAATAATGTTAATATAAAAAAATAGAATTTAATTTTAATAATAATATTTTAACTTGCATAGTCGGTAACATTTATTTAAAAGGTAAAATATAATTCAAAGGTCAAATTGTCGAATTGATCAGCAGTCATACATATACGAAATTGCGATATAGTTCTGATTCTTCGGATCGGTTTATATACCGAGAAATTGTTGTTGCTCTGTTGCAAAATAAGTTGACGACAAACCGAGTAATCAGCAAATTTTTGATTGGTTCCAAATGATTTGTGACACATTTATGACATAATTTCCAATCCGTGTACTCGGCAAATATTTGGAATCAGCTCGTTTGCAACATACATATACTGACTGCATTTGCAGTGCCAAACGTTTGTCGTTTTTTTGGTCGAATCGTAGCAATAACGTCCGTATCTTTATAATATAATACATAAACAAAAATTGAATAAATGTAATTATCTGGAAAATTGTGCAGTGATATAGTTAAATTATATTACTTAATAAATACAAATATATTTTTTTATTACAAATAAAATCATATAAATATATGTGCGATCTAATGCGATACATCCATGTACATTGAAGTTGAAATATAAAATCATGTACTCACAAATGCATTGAAATATATTAATAGGGGAAAAAACTCAGTCGCGCGTTTATGTTATAATTGATTTAGCGCTTTTGATTGATGACTTTTTGTTTGTTTGCGTCTGCGATGGTTTTGTGGCTTCAAAGCCATTATTATTTTGCGAAATAATCGATCAATTTTTATAAGAAATCATCTGTGCTTTTTACATATTTTCGAAAACATAAATTGTAATAAGTACAAACATTTTACCAAGTTCATATATAAATAATAAAGTAATAGATAGACATTTTGAAAGGGGGATTTTTTTTTAATTTCACATTTATACATGTGAATCATCAACGCCATCTGTATACTAGTATATATGACAAACTGATGATATAGTATATACAGTGGCAAAAAACTAAACGACATGGTTTTTTAATTCGTTTTAAATATTGATTGTACAAGAAACTATTCTAAAACAGAGCCATTTAAATTAACATTTTTGTTTGAATGTTTCATGTTTATTCCTTTGCAGCCACACCAATTCCAAAGATTCTTCGAATTGACCTCAAAATGATGTTTTCGGTAATACACATTATTGAATATTTTTCCGAATTACATATGTTATATATACACACCAAATAAGCCGCAAATGTTACATATTTTTTGCGTATATGCGTATCCATTGTAGTACTAGATCAATGATGGAAACACATGATTTGTGTGTAGTTATATACTACTTCTTCTAATTTTCAAATTGTTGTCCAATTCAATTAATGGTGGTCCTAATATAACTACAACAATATAAAACTTAATTTAAATATTTCAGAGACACTTACACACATAACCCTCGTAAAACTAAAACTCTATAACATTTCTGGCAAACCCGCATATTTCAGGTAATAGAATATTATGCTCGTGCAAGGCGTGTATAACGGTGAAAGCCAAAATAATTGCTAAACTTACCCTCGTGAATGTGTATGATAGTATCGACCACGTATATGAAGTCGCACACATAGTCCAGAACGTACCAGAGATAGCGAGCATGATTGTTCAAATCCCAGAAGACTCCTCGCCCGATCACGAAAATGAGATTGTATAGAACGGCCAGCGAAACGACGGCAAGCCACTAGAACACAAAAATTAATCGCTATAAATGTATGTTCAGTGTGCAGTTCATGTATGTGACGACGCCCTAAAAGTTAGAATTTTTCATTATGATTGTGAAAACTGTTTAACAAAACTTTAGTTCGCATTGTAATCGCTTACAGCATACACATTTGCACATATAGAGGGTACATTATACACACATACATCGAATAAAAGTTTGGTCATAATTCATGAATCAGATTTTATATGGATTATTAAAAAACACATACATTGAGGGAAATAATTAGAAAAAATACTAACTTTGTAATGACTGGACAGGGACGGATCGATGGAAAGGCGGCTGCATATTTTGTTAGCGTGAAAGTCTTCGGATGGTACACTGGCACTGTGGGCTCCCGAATATTTATCGAGAAACCAATCTGGGGGCTTCGATCGACTTCGCTTCCTTATTCGATGTCGCAAATTGTTTAATGTTCGTCTAATTGATGCAAACTTGGATTGTGGCGCGGAATCCTAACAAACGTAAATATTAGTTTAAAAATATTATATTATATATATATATACTATATATATCTTATATGATTATATTATTATATTGAAAAAAATTATTTATTATTTTTTTTTTAATATTTATATAGCAACATGGACTTATTGAAATAAAACTTTGCCGATATTTAGATTTCGAGAAATGTATACTTGTATACATGTATATTGGTCTTGCTGATAAAGTTTTAAACTAATATTTCATTATATTTTTTATTAGATATTGTTAAATTTCGAACAAACTAGGCACTGTTCGGCAACTTTAACATGATACCTTTGGATCTGTCGAGTCCGTGAAAATACTCACTCACAAATACATTGAACTTTTTTATTTTTTTTTGATGCAGCAACCGCTACAACCATTATTAAGATTAATTGAAATCGCTTGCCTTTTACTTTAAATAGATTAAATTCTTCAATATTTCAAAAAAATTTGAATTAATTCAGTGAAGGCTGAAAGAAAAAAAGAAGAATGTATATATGAATGTCGAAAAATGCAAAATGGCGGATCTGTGAATTTGAAGTAACCGTTTTTTTACATATCATCATATGTATAGGATCCAATAGTTTAAATATACTTTAAAATAAAATAAAATCCAAGTCAATCCATCTATTAGTAGTTCCTGAGATAATTGTAACCTTGCAACATGTCACTCACAGTAGATGATCTGAAAAGATCAGTAATAAGTGATGTACATAAGCTAAGTGACATTATGTCCAACGATTGTTAGAATCTGTTATATTACAAAAAAAACTTTTCTTAAAAGGATACGTTTCAGAGCAGCCTGGTGAAACGCTGTTCTGTTCTTTCAATTTTGCTCTGATAACAAAACTATGTTTTAGACACGTTAAGTAAAAAAAAATATAGTGAAGAATTTTGTTAATGTT
>JANSTU010040449.1:0-10993 GCA_027564075.1 Bolitophila hybrida | reverse complement strand
TATACCAATCTAACTGTGTGTACATTACGAATATTTGCGGTTAAACAAATGGAGAATAATTGAGAAAAGTATTAAAATGTTTAATTGCACGCGTTCGCGGAAAAACCGGGGAAAATTACATTCGGTTTTCTTATGCATTGGCTGGGCGGTATACGGGTGGCAACGAGTGGTAAGCAATTATTTTAGCGTTATTATCTGTATATTGCTTGGCCGCATAAGAATTTATGGTAATTGTTTTCGAGTTTAATGGGCGATTTTATTTGATGAGCTTTGTCGCGGATGGTCGGGATGATGGGGTGGGCGTGGGCACAGCAATGATTTGTGCATGCGAACTTTTTTTTAATTTTATGGACCTCGCTTTTATCGGGTGGCATATTGTTTGTATTTTTAGTGAGCGAGGTTAATATATTGTTTGGCTTACCGGCGGGTTGGCAGCAATAATGAATGACATTTTTATTGGAAATGTTTGTGGTTTTATGCGACAACATGTGCTTTTTGGTGTGGGGGCTAAATGTTTTTCGACATGTAACGGATTATCGTAAATTTAAAATATGTTGCTGGATTCTGCACAAGTATTTTATATTGACATAAAATATTCTTGTTTGTGAAAATTTATAAAAAATATAATTTTATTTGGCTCATAACTATATATTTGATCTCAAAGCCTGAAAAGCTTCTTTTTCAAACATTATATAAATGAAGAAAAATGATTTATATGTAAAATACTTTTTGCTTTTAGCTAATTTAGAGCCAAGGAATCCATATTTGTTGTCCGATTTTTTTTTCATGTCTTACCTGTCAAGATTCACCTCTTCTTGCTGGTATGTGTAATTTAAATGGGATTTCCATCTCGACGTGGCAAACAGTTTTCAAAATCAAATGATGGATCTAGCGTTTCGTGCCCTTCATCCTAATTTACGTTCGCAATATCATATTCGTCGGGTGAGCATGGGGCTAAACAGCAACGCGGAAGTCGTTTTGGTGGCTTTGTTTTTTTATCTGATTCCAATAGAATCGAATGGTCACCCGATAATTACAAACTGACGTGTAGTGTTGGTCGATACCGCCAATGCCTGCATTCAAATCACAATAGCCAATGAAAAGAGTTTAAAACTCACGAAGAAATGACTTCACTAATTTGGTGACCTTGAAATATTTTCCATACTAATCTGTGGTGACAAAAATGCACTCCTTTCCAGCAGTTAGAATTCTTAAATAAATTATATAATATTATAGCAGTTATGTATTTTTTAACTGGTCTCCACGGTATCTCATGACCAGTGCGACCGATTGCTTTGAAATTTGTATGGTATATTTGGCACATGTATAGCCCTCAATTTTTTTTAGTTTAATAATGGAAAAATGTTTTATAATTTTTTACGCAAAAAAAATGTATAATAAATTTTCAAAAACATGTCTATTATACAGGTTTATTTTTTTTAAATGATTCTAGTTCAGTCGATTGCCACAGCTTCACGATAATCCAATCGGCCGAAATGGAGACCATTTCAAAAAAATCTGTTTTACTTAAGAGTAAATGTCAATAAATAACAGATGGGTTTTAAGTTATAGGCTGACTCATAGATTAGTATTAAATTCATTTGACAGCTGTCGTACTATTAATTTGTGTGATATATAATTTCGAGTGAAGCAACTTTTGTCAGTTTGAATAAAAAGATAAAAAAGAATATCGTGTGTTATTAAAGCATAGCTTTTTGGCGATATAAATACTGTTGACGCCAAGGCTTGGCTTGATAAACCATGAATACCAATACCATGAAAATCATTTGATGAGAAGTAGTTTGCTAAGTTTAAACGAGGCGAAATGAGCACCGAGGACGAGCAAGCAGTGGACGCCACAAACCGTAAAATGGAGTTGATCGAGATAGCTGAGACCCTAAATAAATTATATTAAAGGTACGTATTGGACATATCGTGAATAAATATTTGGGTATATGAAAGCTGTGTGCAAAGTGGATGCCGCGCGAGCTCACAATCGACCAAAAACAACAACGAATTGATGATTTTGAGCAGTGTATGGGTATGGGTTCTATCGTAATAAACCGGATTTTTTGCGTCGATATTTGACAATGGATGAAACATGGCTACACCATTTCACACCTGAGTCCAATTGACAGTGAGCCAAGTGGATTGCACGTGATGAACCGAGTCATCTGGCAAGGTTATGGCATCAGTATTTTCCACTATTTAAAAACAAGGAAAAAAGATCAACAGCGACTATTATGTAGCGCGTTGGGGCGTTTGAAGGACGAAATCGCGGAAAAACGGCCCCATTTGAAAAAGAAGAAAGCGATTGCAAAACCACCGTATTCTTCATATATGGCCCCCTGCGACTTTTTCCTGTTCTCAGACCTCAAGTGAATGCTCGCTGGAAAGAAATTTATCGCCGAAATGACTGCTATAATTGTTGTATCACCCTCAAAGATAGTTGACTGGATAATAAAATCAAATTTAGTCATTTAAAAAAAAAAATATATATGTTAGCATATGAACTTTTCAGCCCACCAATACAGTCAAATGTTCAAAATTCTACATTTTTGTTTTTATCATCAAAATAAAACTAAAAGAACGTTCACATGAGGTGATGTTTTGTCAAAATGATTGAATGACAAATCTACAATTTTTATGATAATAGTTTTAAATTCATATTTGTTAACCAAATCGATGAAGGGACTATATACGAGGGTATCAGGCTTTTTTAGTCGATCTTACATTATTAATAATAAATGTGCTTAGTATGTTGACTGATGAATTGAAGAAATAATGTTATTACGGTATTTAATCTATTAATATATTCGTACTGTGACAGTTTAAATCAAATCAAATTAATTAAATGAAAATAGTTATTTCCTGATATTGAGGAATATAGCTTTCAGCCGTATTCACGTATAAAATATTTTTGGTTTTATCTTTATAGATTTTTTTAAAATTATTTTATGCAACATTTAAAAAGTGGCAAAAAATCCTAAGAATTACATATTGATTTCTATAAAACTCAAACTGCATTTAAATGCATTTAACCTGATCTTACTTAAACGTGACTATATCAAAACACATTTCCATTTACGAGTGACGATTTGAGCAATTTAAACTGTGCTGTCGATTCACTTAAGTTCTGTGTCCACAAAAGAAATAATTTAAATGCTTCGCAATCTCTTAATCGCTTCAACTCCTCTGTACAATTATTTAAATCCTAAAGTATGTGTCTCTGCGCGAGAATATACAATATGCAATGCCAACATCGTGTCGATCGAATGAACTCTGCTGAGTGAGCCATTCAATTATCATCTGCGCATGCACTGAGAAACTCAATGAATATACATATATATACACACGCACCTTCGAACCTTTGCACACCTTTCCACATTATTATCGGAGCACGAGCACGCTTGCCGAACAAACAAAAACCCAGGTGATCAGAGCACGAAGTGTGAATATGAGCGCACACGCGTTGCATCCTCGTCGCTGTTGCTCCGCATGAAGATGACCCGTGCACTTGATTGCAAGACCGATATCCGCATGGCTTGAGCATTTGCTTTTAGTATATTTATATAGTATTATATAGTGTCTCGGGAAGTGTTGTAAATATATATGTAGCACCGTGATACGCTGAACGTTGAGTGTATGTTTAAGTATTTAAATTTCATCAGATATCGAAGGAAAGCGTTGGAAAAAACCGGTAGCCCCCGACAGCATTGCGCTATGTAATTTCAGAAAGTTCACTTTACTGTATATTTGCAATTGCTATATTATACTTCTATATAGTATAATACCTCCAGTTGAACTCGAAGAAATAATAAATTCTGAAAAAGATAACATAAAAATGAATACACACAGTACACACACACACCACTGTAGGTCGAGGCTTCGGCGTTGCGAAACCGTAAAACCAAATGCATGTTTATGTTCTGACCCCTAATGGTCGACCGGCCGCGTAATGTGCTGTAGGGGCGTGCTTGTGCTCGTGCTCAACACACACATCCGTGCGCATACAACAGATGTTTTTTCAGCAATATGCTATTTTCATAAATTCGTTCGTTTAAGTAACATGTTTATTATATGTGTATCTATACATATACAGTATTTAAAGACTATATTGTGCTAGTGTGTGTATTGTCATTGAGGAAGTGCCGTATGGCTTCAATGTTTATTGCTATTTTAACACTCACGAATTTGAAACAAAATACGATTGAAGTGCACTCTGAGCGCAATGCGCAATCATACTACACACAAAAGAATCCTGCGCGCGCATTTTCTACTACAAACACACAGTTCATATAAAATACTATATATTTATTTATGTTTCCGCATGCAGGCGAGCTTGTGTGCGCTTTCCCGAGTATCCCGATACAGCCCCATGTACATAAACACACACACACACACACACACACACACACACACACACACACACACATACACACACACACACACACACACACACACATACACACACACATACACACATACACACATACACACACACATACACACATACACACACACATACACACATACACACACACACACACACACACACACACACATACACATACACACACACACACATACACATACACACACATACATACACACACACATACACACACACACACACACATACCAGGGGACGCATTCTCCTCGAATCCTTTGCGCTACCATGTTAGATATCGACATTGCAAACAGCGGTAACGAGCTAACGTGCCGCAATGCTGGGATAGGCCCGATCTTCGACATCACCAACGCCAGTAACTCACTGATAACTAGAAATGGCAGGTCAGCGAAGAATACTCACACAGTGATCATCAAGCGACAATATTTGAAATCAAAGAGACAAGGAGAGTCCAGAAACCCAAACTAACAGACCCAAAATAAACAGACAAACATTTTGACAGAGTTTTCGACATAGTTATGGAAGACTGCACTTTGAACTACGACAGACAACCTGGTAGAAGAACTGGCCAAGGGAGTAGCTAAGCGAGTAGGAGCGTGTGATCCCGCAATGCCTAGACGAAAATTTCGTAACACTCCCTGTTACTGGTGGATTGAAGAAATAAAGACAATCATGTCGAAGTGTCTAAAAGTAAAACGAAGAACCCAACGTTCAAGACAAAGAGCAAATTTCCATGAATACCTCCACACTTTCAGAGTTGTGAGACGAAAACTGGAAAAGGCAATCATGGAGAGTAAGACAAAGTGTTTCAAAACATTGTGCACCGAAGCAGACATCAATCCCTGGGGTACAGCCTACAGAATGGTAATGTCAAATGTGAGTGGGCAAAGAGCAGCGTCAGATGTCCACAGATGCTTAGGTCAATCGTAGAAACACTATTTCCTCAGCGAAAACAACGACGATGATTAACATAATCAGAGATACGGACGCAGAAATTATACCAAACAACACGGCAGATGAATTATTCGAAGCCTGTCGAAAGATAAAAGACAACAAGGCGCCTGGACCAGACGGTGTGCACAATAAAGCACTAAGAGTTGCTATCCAAAAGAGACCAGACATGTGTATCCGCTACCTGTCAAAGATAGTAACAAGCTATTTCGATAATATAAAGCTCAGTTATGATAGCGACGATGGGGTCAATTATTATGACGTTATAGCGGGGGTACCACAAGGATTCGTCCTGGGGCCTCTACTGTGGAATATTATGTATTCGGCTCAATGGTAATAGGTTTTGCGTACGATATAGCAGTGGTTGCTGTCGCAAACCACGCACTCTAACAAATTGTAACTTGTATGCAAAGTCAGTTTTAGATTTTTTACAAAGTTAAAATGACTTTGTATACAAAGTTAAGTTGACAGCAACTTAACCTACATAAATACTTTCGAGCGTGTACGTACTAGTATGAAATATTCACAATGGACAATCTGTTTTAGAATAGGCAGGGCGCAACAAAATGAAGTTAAACATTTAAAAAAAAGTTTTAAATAATGCTTTATTTAATTTGGAACTCGAATAAAAAATCTTATCAATCAAAACAAATATGGCCGAATAACTTTGATTACATAGTGAAATAGACTATTATTCAAAGTTATATAAACTTTCTCACAAAGTTTTATTCACTTTGTAGCAAAGTTATATTGGCATTTCACTTTGTAATTTCGTGACTTTGTATACAAAGTTAACGAGTTTATGCGAACACAGTGAATAATACTTTGTATACAAAGTGCATACAACTGTACACACAAAGTTATATCAACTTTTTAAAAAGTGAATATAACTTTGTATCCATTACTAAGTTGAAACGACTTTGCCAGAAAGTAGATTTTTTCACTTTGTAAAAGTCTTTATTTATTAGAGTGTAGACGGCGCCATTGTGTATTTTGACGAAAACGTTCTTTACCTTGATATAAGTATATCTCGATTAATTTAGAAACAATTTATTCTTAATTTATATTAAAAAAAAGAGAACTACATGATTTTAAATGTACCCTTGTAAAATAGTGCACACTTCTGATACTAGATGGCACCATTGTGATACGTTTGATTTCGTCGATATTCGTATTTATAAAGTATTAATATAGAAAGCAATTATTCTTAAAATGTGCACAAGAGGAATAATTTACAACATTTTATAGAAATTACACTAGATGGCGCCCCGACGTTCTATTGTATGTTGTAAGATACTGTCCCTCTTGCTTTTTTATTTATTATAAGATTAAGATTAAGGATATGCCGATGGACCCCTATAAAATAGTACACCTATTTCTACTAGATGGCACCACTGTAAAAATGTCAAATAAACTACATGTGATGTAAATTATTCCCAACATAGATACAAAAAAAAACTACATATCTCATTTTTAACCACATATTTTATGTAACAATTGTTTTAATCTATAAATATCTACAATAAGGAATTTATCAAGTGTATGTAAGAATTTTGTTTTTTCTTCTCCTTAACTTATATTGTATTTTAAATGTAGCTACATATATTTCTAATGTATATATTTATATAATTAATTAATTACAATGACATTTACATACAGTTTTTTGTTGCAATATTCTATGTGTTATGCTTTCAAATTAATACGATATAATTTTTATATACTACATATATTTGATAGGTTATATATGTGTAGAGTTGTACATGTTATATATGTATAAATATATGATTTTTTTTCAGTGAGGTAATGCTTAAGTCGATATGTATACATGTATATATATATAAATTTATGAAACAAAATAAAGATTATATGATATATAAATAAAAATAATATTATTATAAATACACTTAAAAATTACGAGCGAAAACTTAGAATTGGTGGACTTCTTTTTTTGCTAGTCCAGTGCCTCGCCACCGGTGTTTGGTAACAAAAGACACAGGAAACCGCTTACTGTAGAAATGGACAAAATATTTAAATGGATTTTAAATTAAATGAAGGTAAGATTTATAGATGTATACTTACTAAACAACATTGCAGCAAATAATACTATAGGTACGACACAATTTAAATCTATGAGATATCCGAATAATAGATTGCCGAGGAGAGCGCCACCTCGGCCAAAGGTTAGCGACAGTGCTGCCGCCATTACTCTGAAAATTTTATAATTAACTAATTGATTGATTTTTTTCGATGCAAGCAAATTGAGGTTAAATATAATGGAAGGCAAGGAAGAATTGTTATGTCATGTACTTTTATGCAATTTTATGACGTTTACAATAATATATGTATGCGCCCGACTATATATTTGTGCGCACGACGCATTCAATACTCCGCATATATTTGGTTGCGCCCGACTTGTTGCGTATATTCATCGGGCGCAACCGAATGCTTGCGAGTCGGGCGCACAAATAAATTATTGTAAACGTCAAAAATAGCATTAATGTACACAATATCAAGATATTAAAAACAACAAAAAGTACGAAAAAAATATTATATGAAAAACAATAAATACTCATTTCTGACTATACCTTAAGTTAGTCGGAAACAAGTCCACCATCACACAGTATACTGTACTGATGCCTAGCGAGGTAAGTGCTTCAAAGATACAGGACAGCACCAGATTCTGGGTTGAGTCCACCACAAAGTACAGACCAACCGTAACGGCACCAGCGATTACCAAACTGAAAACTAAAAAGAACAATTTAAAAAATAGAAAACTTAGAAAATCTGTGTGGAGAGATACCCAAAAAGAATTTGGCACCCAGTTTGTGAACACAGAGCGGTAGCCAGAAACTAGTCGGAATACATGCGAGTCCAATGATGATGGTGTGCAAATAGACACTATCATCGATGGGATCTCCACAGAAGTCATCTTCATAGGTCCTGTATAGAAGTACGAAAAAAATTAGTTAATTATTTTATCGGTATTATCGCTTGCATGAGGCGAGTTTACCCATTTTTATTCTCCAACATGACGGACGACACGGCACAAACGGATGCCGGTTCACCTGGATTAGCCGACTCAAATTCTTCGAAGCGATAGAACAGTTCGGGAAACCAAATCATTAAAGTGTAGTAACTGTAAATTATGTTATCGTTAGTCAAATGGTTATCAGTTTATCACTATGTTCAAGTTTACCTTGTGGTCAGTCCAAACTGAATGGCACATGTGAGAAATATATTTCGCAGATGCGGTGGTTTGCAGAGCAATTTTGTCTGTTGCCAAATCTCAGCCAGCAGCCATTTCATCTCACGCGGTTTTCGCATACTTAAGGCACGTACGGATTTGGAGGTTTTCTGTGAAATTGTGCTAACTTTGTCCTTTTCCTTAAGCGACAATATCTATAAGAGAATTTAACAATAATTTTATTTTATAATATCATCCAAATAAATTATTTTTTATAACAAAGAATGCAATCATATTGGCATTAAAAAAGGAGACGACCACTTTTGGCACAGTTATCCCGTTTCGTGAAATCATGAGTGTTTTCAGCCACCGACGCGTAGAATATAAATAACAATAAGCCCTCATCGTGTATGTGTGTGCGCTTATTTTTAAAATTGACAACATCGGCGTCTGTGTGTGTGCGTGTATATTTTGCTATAACAGTAAACGATGGATTTATATAGATTTATATATCTAACGCGCTTGTGAATGTTTTTTTGATGGGTACGAATAAAGCGTCCAGTAATTAATTCAAAAATGTGCTCTAAAAAATTCAAAAATGTTCTCCCATAAATTCAAAAATGACCTCCTATAAATTCAAAAACGTGCACCGGATAATTTTGAACCGAAAAAATAATTGTGCTCTAAAAAATTAATTCAAAAATGTGCTCCAATAAATTTAAAAATGACCACCTAAAAATTCAAAAGCGTGCACAGAAAAAAATAAATAATTATGCAAACAAACAAACAGCAGGGGCGAAAACCTGCTTATACACATGTTTTAAAATATAGGTGGCATGGGTATGGGTAGGGCTGGCCGATTCAAAAAAAAATCCATTTTTCATCGATTGTTAAGTTTAATATTTTTTGTTTCGATTTTTCGTTTTTTTTTTAAATATTCTTGATTCTTTTATATTGAATATGATTTTTTCGATTTTTAGATTATATTTATTATAATATCGATTTTTTCAATTTTTAAAAATAATAAAAAAAAAAAAACGAAAGTTTAATATTTATTTGATTTTTTGGTTATATTTAATGTAATTTGGATTTTTCTATTATTAAATATAATAAAAATAAAAAGTTTAATATATTTTCTTTCGACGTTTTTGATTATTTGGTTATATTTCATTTTAAATAATAGAAAATCGAAAGTTTTATAATTTTTCAATATTTTTGATTATATTTAATATAATTTCGATTTTTTCTATTTTTTTATATAATACAAAATCGTATGTTTAATATTTTTTGTTATTTTAACATAATTATTTTTTTTATATTTTCAAATATTCAAAAAATCTGGATTTTTTTTTATATATATTCAAAAACTCTAAATTTTAATATCACCGATTTCGATGTTTTCGATTTTTTTGTTATATTTAATATAATTCCGATTTTTCAATTTTTGAATGTAATAAAAAAAATCGAAAATTTAATATTTTTAGTTTCGATTTTTTGATATTTTTTTCGATTTTTTAATATAATCAAAATATCAAAACTTTTCAATTTTTTATTTTTTTTTATAACACCGGTTTCGATGTTTTCGATTTTTTGATTATATTCAATATAATTTTGATAAACAAAAATATCGAAAATTTAATATTTTTTATTTCGATTTTTCGATTTTTTTTGGTTATATTTAATATAATTCCGATTTTTCAATTTTTGAATATAATAAAAAAAATCGAAAATTTAATATTTTTTGTTTCGATTTTTTTCCGGTTTTTTAATATAATCAAAATATCGAAACATTTCAATTTTTTATTTCTTTTTTTTTTATTTATATCACCGGTTTCGATTTAATATTTTTTTTTTCGATTAAAATTTAATATTTTTTATTTCGATTTTTTCCCGATTTTTTAATATAATCAAAATATCGAAACTTTTCAATTTTTTATTTCTTTTTTTTGTTTTTTATTTATAACACCGGTTTTGATGTTTTCCATTTTTTGATTATATTCAATATAATTTTGATACACAAAAATATCGAAAATTTTATATTTTTAATTTCGATTTTTCGATTTTTTTGGTTATATTTAATATTATTCCGATTTTTCTTTTTTTTTTAAATAAAATTAATAAAAAATTAGAAAATTTAATATTTTTTGTTTCGATTTTTCGATTTTTTTCCTATTTTTTAATATATTCAAAAAATCAAAACTTTTATATCACCGATTTCGATTTTTGTGTCATATTTAATATAATTTCGATTTTTAAAATTTTTATATAATAACAAAATCGATAATTAAAAAAAATAAAAATATCGAAAATGTAATCGAAGCAAATTATAAAAGAGTTTCGATATTTTGATTATATTAAAAAACATAATGAAAAAGATTAAACTTTTGATTTATTTTTATTTTAAAAAATAGAAAAATCAAAATTATATTAAATATATAACCAAAAAA
>JANSTU010040438.1:0-10994 GCA_027564075.1 Bolitophila hybrida | reverse complement strand
CGAATTGCACGAAACACATTCCTTACAGAACGTGAATTTTCGTAATAAAGTTGAACGATTTGTAAACGTTGTTCAGGAGTAAGTCTTTCCATTATGAAATGCCAAACAATACTAAACAAAAATAACATGACAGCATGACACGAATCACACGTGATCTGTCAAAAAAAAGCTATTGAAAAATGTATCTCTACTTGAATCACCCATTATAATCATAAGCTCGTTAAAAAATGTTAGTCTGGATTTCGTTAGGGTCGCAGCACTGAAACAGCACTCTTTAATGTAACCGACGACATTCTTAAAATTATCGATAAAAAAAACAAAATATCTTCTGGACTTTTCGAAAGCTTTTGATAAATTTCACATTCGTAATCTGGGAGACATTTTTAAGTTTTCTTCAACATCAGCTAGTTTTATAACAAGCTATCTTGCGACTTAAATACAACAATAAATCAACTTACGATTTACCTGTATGACCTTAAGACAGAATCTCGAACTGGTGTTTGTCTATCGATCTTGTTTGGAATGGAATGAAAACAAAATTAATAATCTTTACTTCCCCACGTTCTAGTCCACTACTCAATCTATCTGTTCATGGCTAATGATGTTCTTCCTTACTCGTATATCCAGTGAAAAATCTTCGATTGGTAATAAATACAATCAAGCTTAGATGGACCGGACATGCGTCTTTTTTCTGGTCTTCGTAGTCTGTCTTTTTCATCTTATTCCTTTACTTAATTATGGAAATATCGTAATTGGAAACCCAGTATAATCTTAAGGGCGGAAATCACATTACTGATTTTTCAGGTTTTTTTTTAAGGGTTGAAGAATTATTTAAAATTCAATAAAATATACATCATATTATTTAACTTTTGAACAACTATTGTTCTTTTTTGAACAATCCAAAAATAAAAAAGTTACGCCTTGATCCAACTGCGGGTTTTCTAGCGATTTTAATTGTTATCTGAAATGAAAAAGCTTTTACTACTTTTTTCACTGTATGCAAAAAAATACCCTTTAAAATGTAATATCAATTCGTAATTTAATTTCCCGCAAATTAAAAAAATACATTTTGAGAAACACGCGTTTGAAAAAAATTTCTCGAAAACCAATTCATTTATTGGAAAAAAATAATTACGTATAAAAAGTCTAATCGTAGTACCATAACTGCCCTGTTTAAAATTAGTGATGATGTCAGATCTGATAAGAAGCACCTTAGTGTTCTATTATTTCTGAACTTTACCAAAGCCTTTGATTATGTAAACCTCTTAAATCTGAAACGTTGTACGTTTCTAAAACTTACATTAAATTACTCCAATTGACCAACTATAAAATTGAGTAAAATTCCAGTTTTACTATTAAATAAAGTTAAAAACCTGGGGGTAATGTTTAATAAAACATTAACATGGACCGATCAAGTCAAGCGACGGTTTCTTATATATATAACATCTGGTAACACCATAAAATCGAATTCTCGAAAACTAAAACCATGCGATATGAAAATCAGCCGGTTTGGATCGACTTTAAAGCGGCTTTCAATGTAATTTTCGGCTCCTTGGACAATTGGGTTGTGTAGATATGCTCACATTTCAAATCTTACGGATCTATTTTGTGGTTGTTTACTTTTGAGATTCAATGACTATAGATCTGGCAATATATAAAATTATAAATTAACATTCTCATTCCGAAATGAAACGAAATTATTAATCAGCGGTTTCAGCACTATATAATAACCCTTTATAGGCTTCGTTTTGAGCATGCAGCAGTTCTTTTAGAGCTTTTCGACCTGCTTACTTCATTGAATAAGCCCGCTGAGCGAGAAGTCAATCTCCATATATTTGTAAATATATTTTTAAAATTACTTCTTTGTAATTTATTGTATTCTTTTTCTCTTTTTTCTTCTTAATTTTAAATCTAATTTAAATCTTAATTGTATATACAAATGAATGAAAAAAAATTGCAGATTGCAGATACTCAAATCAAATCCTAATTTCTTTCAAACTATAAGTTTGTACTATTTGTCCCTATCCTTTTAAATTAGACATTTTACTCGTTACATGCAGAAAAAGCAAGCTTTATAGGACTGTGGAGGAAATCACAGATGGTCTATTGTTACATTCTTCATGTTTAGCATTTTATCGTTTACAAGATCACCACACAATAAAACACCTCATCATTCCCCACATTCTCGCTTAAAGTGTAATAATAAATGTCGCACCAAATTTCGACAAAAGCGTAGAACCCCGCATGAATCCACGCGTTTTCCACGAAAATCTTGCATGTCTACACCATAATTAAAACTCGCACCTCTGCCAGTCAAGCTGCGTGCAGCCACACGTCTGACACGTCTAAAAATAGCGTCTCCCCTCTGTGACATTAACTTCCTTCACACTTCCCCCCCCCCCCTTCAATTTCAAAATCCGCTCACCGCCTAAGAGTTCTTGTCACCGTTTTGATACACTCGCCGTGCGCCTCGCAGACAAAAAAAATCATATCACATGAAATAACAGAGCAGCTCAGTGAACCCGACACAACACATGACAACAACAACAACAAAAAATCCATACATGCACTACGGTTTTACATGTGTGTGTGAGTTTGCCGTTATTTCTCCTCCCTATATTTTCATCTTTTCCATTGTTTTTGTGAGCGCCTTTAATGAACTATTTCGCACAGCGCATAAAAAAAATATAACCATCGCTGGAAAATGCACACGCAAAAAAGGTTACATAGGCTCTCTTTTTCGCGATGTGTCTGCGTGTGTATGTGTGTATTATGTACTTTTTATACACTGGATAAGATTATATGTGTTTATGTATAGGGATTGCGGAAGGCCATAAATGCCGCACACCCCAAAATCCATATTATTCTATATATAATATATGTATTATGTATATTTGTATATATTATATGTTTGTGTAAAGCTACGCGCATAGTATAGCATTTTGGCATAGAGCCAGAATAGCACATAAGCGCACAGACTGTGTCACAAAGCGCAATACCCGAAATGGGGTTGGCTCTGTCTCTGCGGCACACGCGCTTTGGTGGTTTTACCCTCTCGCCTCCGAACCGAACTGAAATACATATACATTCCTATACACACACAGCACAGAGCATACGAATAGAACTAACAGTAAAAAAGAACCTCTATACATTTTATAGAGAATCTATATAGTAGACGAAAAATCCATGAGAAATTTTCAACGTATATAAAGAAAAGTCGGCGATACCAACACATTTTCGGTCGTTTTAAAATGTTTTCAAGATATGGCGATATCTTGCGTGCGTTCTGTTAGCACCATCAGGAAAAGCGGCGGGAAAACTAATGCGAGCATTTGATTGTGCGCATTTTCAAGACACAGCACAGATACATATCGTGGGTGTGTGTGTGTGCATTATCTTATATATTTTATATCCTATGCTTAACGTCACGTCGGGTCGGGGCTCAGGGTTTATCTACCCTTTTTATATGATCAAAAAGTTTCTGTGTTTGTCAGTTTGTCACCATATTAGCTTTTTTGAATATCTTGTTTAATCATTCTTATTCATTTTTCTTGTAGTGCTTCGAGATGACTTCAGACTTGTGCCCAGGGACACCGTTGCACTGGTGGGAGGCTCTGTGATGCTTAACTGCACACCCCCACGTGGCATTCCCGAGCCGTCGGTACTATGGTACATGAATGGCAAGATACTGGACCTGAGCAGCAAAAGGTACAAAATATAAATTGAAAATATCCGTAAAAACAAAACAATCCACTCAAGACATATAATATACAATCTAATGGAAAACACAATAAAATTTTATAGGCTCTCAATGGTGGACTCGGGCAGCATTCTCATATCTGAAGTGCAGCCATCCGATGCCGGCAAATACGAGTGTTCGGCACAGAGTATGGCTGGCAGTAAAACAGCACCGCCTGCCCAGCTAAAAGTACTCGCACCACCCACTGTCGTTAAGGGTCCACAGGACTCTGAGGTGGTTGAGGGTGAGGGACTTGATATGCCGTGTGAAGTAAGTATATGTATATACACAACGTAGAAAATTAGATTTTCATTTGTCGAATCTAATTTGTCTGATTTATTTTATAATTTTTTGCGTCATTTCAGCTAACTGGTGACCCAAAACCAATGGTGTCCTGGCACCGAGAAAATGGCCATTTGCCTGAGGGACGTTCGAGGGTGCTGCTAGATAATACGTTACGCATCGAAGACTCACGATTGGAAGATCAGGGTGGTTATGTGTGCAAGGGTCACAATGAGGGCGGAAATGTATCAGTTGCTATACAACTTTATGTTTATGGTAAACATTTAAATTATAATTATAATTTTATCTAACTAATATCTAATCAATTTAAATTTCATCTAACAGCTACTCCGAACTTCATTGAAGCCCCCGTAGATGTTGAGGTAAACGAAGGCGATGACATTCGGCTTCCGTGTCGTGCCCAAGGTCGACCCAAGACTCGCGTTATCTGGGATCGTGTCGGTTTTGGTGCACTGCCACAGCCCAACGATGAGGTGTCCAAGTTCCTTGAAGAAGAATCACAGGAGGAACTGATGGCCAAAGCTAAAATTATGAGCCTACGCTCGAAACGAGAGAAAAACGAGACTGAACTACATTTCAGTGTAAACGGTACATTACCACGTGTCAAGCGTCAGATTCTTGTCAGTGGTGGTGCCGGTTTCGAGGACATTGATCAGATTCCTGATTTGTATATTGATGATAGTTCCGATAGCCATTCTAATCGTCAAGATTCCTCAAACGGTATGGTTCTGTCTGAATTTCGTCAAATTATGAGGGATGCAAATCAGGAAACGTTTAACACTAACTTCCGAAAGAAACGCAGCGTAGACGATGAGAATGGTGATGGTTCGATCGACGCAACGCCTATTTTATTCTTTTCGACACCATCACCAACGAGTGCTCCAAGCCTGGAGGTAAACGAAAACGGAGAGCTTGTCCTGCGGGACGTAACACACAAGCAGCAGGTAAGCCATATTAATAATCTTCGCACATTCATCATGTATTTCTTAACGTCAATCTTCTCTATTAGGGTTGGTACGCCTGTGCAGGACTCAACGAGGCAGGTAGTACGGTGAAGCGTGTGTTCGTGCGCGTTCTCAATCCTAGCGATACGGTAAGCAACATTCCACAACCACCCGAGCCACCGGGTAGTCGTTGGGGTTCCGAGCAAACCATCATCATTACGGCCGTCACACCATCCTCTGCGTACTCGCTGGACGTGACCTGGGAAACAACCGAAGGCATTCCGTCGACAACGCTAACGCTTCACTATCGCAGTGCTGGTACAAAGGACTTCCAAACGACAACCGCAATGATTGACACCAAGGAGTTCAGCATCGGCGAGTTACGTGCACACACCGAGTACGAGGTCTTTGCCACAGTTCCGCATGGCCTCAGTGGTTCCGTCTCGAACATCCGCAAGGGAAAAACGATGGACGGCCCACCCAGTGCACCACCCACTGACGTACGGGTTGGCGTCATCAATAATACTGCTGCGTACGTGCGCTGGTCACCCCCACCCACGGACATGCTGAACGGTGAACTGACCGGCTACAAGGTACATAAAATTTGAAGGATTTCCATATATATATATGTAGTATATAATATTTATTATTATATATAGATTCAAATCAAGGCAAACGCCACAAATAAACTGCTAGGGCAAATGTCACTGAATGCGACCACCCAGTCGGTGGTGATAAACAGCCTCAGTCCGGGCGGAAGATACATTGCCCGTGTGGCACCTTTAACATCCGGAGGCCTTGGGCCCTACAGTCCACCTGCACCGTTGCATATGGATCCATCATTCATTGCACGGCCACCAAAGTAAGTACACATTTTATAGTTGTATGCCTATCAAGTGTGACAGTTACTAATGATTGCTAAAATGCTTATTATACTAGATCCGATCCAGCCACCGGTGGATGGGCTTCTTCATGGATGTCTGGAGCAGCACTTGGTATTCTTGGCATCTGTCTAGTGGGTGGTGCTATCTTTGCCGTTTTCTGGGCACGCAGGAATAAGCATTTAATGAAGGCATCGTATCCAGGTAAATGTTTTTTTTATTAAAATATTATCTTGTTTATTTGGCTCTGGCGATTAATATAACGATGCGTTTATATTTGAATATGAATAATACGATTGTCCTTGTTTTTAATTATAAACATTTTTAGTGGAGACTTGAAAAAACTTTTCAAATAAAAAATTTAATCGAAACAAATATATTCCGAATGATAAAGCTTTATGTATTCAGGATATAGGAAGGTCCTTTATTGATTAAAATTGTTAAATTGATGTGCTTGTACTGCAACTTTTTAGGGACACTCAGGGAGAATGGACATGAAATGAAACACGTAGTTAAACCATTCAGGTGGGGATTTCAGAGTTCACTTTAAACATGCTTTTGAAACACATTTACTGTCTGTCTAGGTTTTTGAGCCTATTGGCTGAAACGCAGATGCTGTGGTTTAAAGTGTGCTCTGCATACCACAACACCTTCCCATCCTTTCAAACCATCGCCATTGGCAATAATACAGGCCAATATTGCCTGGGTAACTCGCAGGACTACTACGTCTAAATTGGCTAGTGCCTGTATCCAGTTGTTTCTCTTGTATAAATATGGGTCTGGTAATGCGTTAAGAGAGGTTCAAGGAGAAAGTGATCAAGGGTCAGTACCTCTAGATCCTCTGGATAGCACGTATATTGGTTAATAGTCTAGAAATAAGGCATCCTTCAATTTGAGTGAGCGTTGTCGTCATTTCTTTGAACGATAATACTGCCGACAATGCGAAGGTGGTGCCTTCATTTGCGAGCGTTTGGGCAATAGCTTATTGTTCTTAAAGTTAGAGCAAACTATGTTTCTTAGTTTTTGTAGTTCCCGGTTGGCATCAACAAAGTTTGATCCGCAATCGTTAAACACTTCTTCACATCGTTCACGGCGTATAGTAAGCGTCCAAATGGACCAGCGTAATCGACCCCACATCGAGTGTAGGTGTCCTATAATTGGATGATGATGCACTGACGAATAGTATTAGAGATCAGCCTTCGAGCTAATATAACCCAATACCGCCGGCGAAGTGTTCCCGGCATGATCTGGACGATACCGTGTAGCGTGGTAGCGTGGTAACGTGCAACTCTGAAATGAAAGTCGTTAGTAAACTGTTTGCTGGCAAGATTACCTTGTGTTTCGTATCATGATTTGTAGTGGCTCGAAGAGCTTGGAAATAGGGGATAGGGGAGGATATTTATCTTGCTATAGTAGACGTCGTATTTGTGTTTATAATTAGTTTATATCCGATAAAAGTGATAAAAAGTATTTAAATAATGTTATTTCTAAAGCCATTTCACAATTTAAAAAAAAATACTTCATTGGGTTCTATGTGTCTATTTTTTCTATATAAGCGCTTTGAACTAGAATGTACTCGTCGGTTGTTGTTGTTTTTCAATTTTGAAATATGGTTTGTGCGTATACGCAAAAAATCAATGCAGCAAAAGGCGCCACACCTCACACTCATCACTGACTCTCTCAAGAATAGCACATCGGCACATCGCACATGCAGATCAAAAGAGTGTAAGTGTAAATATCCGTTTGTGTCAATACTTCACAATTTCAGTGATGAATATATTTTGCTCTGATGGCAACGCATACACGCTTGCTTGACCAAGCGATACAAAAGTTCAAAGTAAAAAGTACGAGTACTAAGAAAAACTGTATTTTACATTGAATGTTAAGTACTTGTATTTGAGCTGTGTCCAAACTCATAAAATTTCAAGTTTCATCCAAATTGTCAGATAAGTTCTCTGCACACATGTTCGAAGGCATTTTAGGTCACAGTATTGTTTCCGGAAGCCAGTCTGGTATGGCGATATTTTCTTTTGGGTTTTCATAAACGATTGCTTTACATATTTTACATTATTTTGCCTAACTTGTATTTTCATAATGCTTTCCATGCTTGAAATTCTCTACTCTGGTTGCTACTCCTGTTTCGGGAAATGTTTAATTTTGTATAATGCTTGGTGTAGACGCATTGCATTTTTATCGCTTTCCGACAAATATAAGTTTAGTATAAAATTGGTTTAAAAGCTTCATCACAGTTTTAATGTTTTGGATTGCAAGCCGTTTGTTTTCTGTTTCGATTTAAATACTTTGTTGTTTGAAGTGATTAAGTTTTCCTGGAATTGTTTGGCGAGAAAGTTTAGCAATAGCAGTTTGTGCATGGTTGTATATGTCCACAATTAATTGGTCCAGACATTTATTTTACTTTCTGTTTTTGAGACTCTTTTATTTCACTCAGTCTATCCGGTTCCCTTTCAACTTTGGTGTTTTACTTTGCAATTATTTATATATAACAATCATAGCGGATAAACTTCTAGAGCATTCATTATGTGGTTTTATAGGAATAAAGTGTTTAAAAAAGTGTTTTAAAAAAGATCTCAAACTAATAAAAAACTTAACATTTTTGTTTCAGGACCTCAACTCACAGCTACACTGCCTGATAAACAACACTCCCTGTGGCTGCACGGAAACACCCTTCTGAAGCCAATGCACACAATAGCTCCACCATCGATTCCTTCCGAGTACGCTGAGGTAACACAGTCCATGGTGCCGAAGCTCATCTCTCAGCTGGCTCCTCCTGAACCCTACGCCACCGTTACCTTGCAGCGTGGTGCCCAATCCGATGACTCTTGCATCAAATGCTCGGCCAGTCCAAGCTCCAGTGAGTACAATGCTCCCGTTCGGGAGCCAATGAACATATGTGATGTTCTTCCTCCACCACCTGACCACCCATACGGCTCGTATAAGCCACCAACAAACATGACAATACGCACAAATCCAGCTGCCATGTCCCCACAGATTGGACGTCGTGTTCCACCAGCTCCACCACGCTGGGGCACTATGCCTCCACCAATTCCAACGTTTCCACAAAACTGGACGCCCGACCGTCAAATGATGCCACACGATGTCGAGAACAACCAAGACTGTTACTCAGAAAATGACTATGAAAGTGGATCCGTACTGTACGAACAATGCTGTCGTCCGGACGATGCCAGTTTCTATATGCGCGGTGGTGAGCCCACCGAAGAGTACTATCGCAACATAAACATGGAGTTTCTCGAAGAACAGGACTTTGAACCGTCAACGCCTCCACCACCTTGTCCCGATCCCTATAACAATCGTATCAACTCAAATCTACGCTTGCTTGCCAACAATGGTCAGGAGAGTCCAGCCATGAGCAATCGACGACCAGTACGAAACAACCATCAGACCGGCACAATGCAAAGTGCCAGTGCAGCCGGACCACAATCCGGTTGCGGTAATCAAAGTTCTGACGATAGTGAAAGTGATAATCGATGGGCACCGCGATCGCGTCGCAGTCGCAGTCGATCAAAAAGCAGTGATAGAAAATACCTCCGTACCGGAACGACAGGACACGTTCGATAAGACGAGTATTTAGTCGTAGTTTGAGCGCCTCCTCGTCCGCATTTTGTTTTCGCTATATATATATATATATATATAGTTAACGTATAAAAGCACTACAATACGGGAGTTCTTGTGTGGTATAGCGCGAAAACAAATAATCTAATATTTATAATTTATATCTATATATTATATTAACATTTCCCTCAACTTAGGTAGAGAACGTATACATATAAAATTACTAAATACATTATATAGTAATAAATTAAAATTAAATGCGGATTTTTTGATACTCAAAATCACGCTTGACTACAAATTATATTTAAAAAAGCGAGAAAATGCTATATAAAGTCAAATAATCTCACACTCACAGAGCAGACACAAAATACACACTCGAATACATACACACAGAAAAAATCGTAATATTCCATAAAATATTTTTAGAAGTAAACATATTTATTAAACAAGATGAAAAGCTAATCGGAAAGAGCAGCATGCTAGATGAGAAAAGGCCCACATGGCACAGATTAATATACACCAATTAAAAACACAACCACTGCTCCAAGACGAAAAAACTTATTTGTAATATAATATACATATATATAAAAATTAGACTATACAGCGTTACATAATTTGTTGAGTTCGACATTGTATATATATATACATATATATATATATTATGATATTAGGTATATAGAAGTCATGTTAATATTATTATATACAAATAACAAAATCACCCATTAACAAAATGGACGAAATCATAATATCATACAAAATAATTACTTTTGCCTTATTATAAAAACAAACCAAAAACAACATCAAGAAAATCATACATAGTTTGTAGCCATTTTGACAAAAGGTTACAAAACGTCACTTTGACAGCTCCTAAAGGCGGTTCCTTATTAAGCACCATTTTCTTTAAATAGTTATTACAGAATTGAAATCAAACCAAAATTAAAGATACAAAAACTTTTTTGATTTCTTTAATTCTCGCCCATTTAGCTATAATACCATTGATTTATCTAAATCTAAAGCTTTATAATATCCAGTCGTACATATTAGTATATCATCATTCTCTCTCTCACATACATACGAAAAACACACACTCACATTAAACATTATCTAATAATACAACAAATAAACTTAACAACATTATCAAACCTCTACCTACCGATGATAATTAAACCGCAAAACAAAAACATCACCACCACAAAAATCAAAATACCCAGTTTCGTTTCCCATATTACATTAATATATCTATAAATATCTACTCAACAAATTATCATGTGGACGGAGCATCTATAAGACAAACAATGCCATCCACATGATATATTCTAAGACCCAGCATGCAATTTTTGTGGGCAACAACATATCCTATGGTTCTAATGATTTTTATTTGGCAGCCATATCGCGCAACAATATCAAAAACAACAACAAAAACAAAAAACATCACTCACACACACATGAAAATAAACACTCGATACTCACTTGAAAATAGGAGGCTAATATATATATATATATATAAAGGGCTTTTCAATAGGTGCGCTTCAACTT
>JANSTU010040427.1:0-10997 GCA_027564075.1 Bolitophila hybrida | reverse complement strand
TGTCTATTTTTTTTTTTTTTTTGTTTTTTTTTGCGGAGAAAAATCATACAATTTATGCATGTGTACGAGTGAAATGCAGTAAATGGTTCGTGGTTTTTGGTATATGGTTTGTAGTGGAGTTAAGGCATTAGAGGCATTGGGTAATTATAAAAACAAAAATATGAAAAAAAATCCGATTTAAAAACGAGGAGTTGTCAAGATAAATTAGAAAAATAATAGTTCCGTGAAGTTTATTGATGCCGGAATGTCAGACCTTTTTTAATTTGTGCTATTATTTTAAAATGTATTTATGAGATAAAAAAATAATATTGTGTATTCAGAAACAAATTGTGCCTTAATAAATCGTAATTTGCCACTTTTTATTATATATCTTAATACTATTTGATAACATCAATATGTTGATAAAAATTACATGGTACTAGAAAATAAATCGTAAATAGCTCGAATTTAATAATTATTATACATTATTATTTAAAGTGTTTTGCATATAAATTCTAAAAATTTCGAGCATAGTAAAAATTATTCTGTTAAAATTATTTTGGAGAAATAAACATAGATTAAATTCAGTTTGCGCTCGGATTTCTAATAAAATCTGAATTTTTGATTTGTCTGCTGTTCAGGATTGCATCACTTTTATAAATGAAAAAGTTCTGAATTTTATCTAATATGTATTAAAATCATTTACAATAGGACGATACGAATATCATCTGAAAAAGGTGACAAAAATCATACCAGAAATGGATTGTATAATAATTATGATAAATATAAAAAAACTAGCTGACAAGGCGAACTTTGTCTCGCCCCAAATCAGTTTTAAGTCCACGTTAAATCTAACTAAATAATGATGATATGATATGTCAAATCAAACTGAGTCTGCTGTGATCGAACATAAAAAGAGAACGCTTCTACCATTCAACCGAGTCAACGGGATTCGCCAAAAACCTTCTGCTTAACGATGTAATCCATGAGTACTTTAGGTTTTTGTTTGAATTCGAACTTATTTGTGGAATTAAAAAGAAGTGATGACTTGTAAACAAACCTGTCGTTGGATTGCCCATCATTAAATGTTTTAGCCATCTTCTCCACGACATTAAAGTACATCATATGTCCGATGAGTCGTTCATTTAGTGGTGGTAACAAAGAGCCTGTTCGATGGTGAAGTTTGCCCTTGAATCTGATTATTAGAAGGGAATTTGAAAAAAAATAGAAGAATTCGTTTTGATAGCGATGAGATGCCATTACCTTATAACTCGGATTGTAGCCGGGTTGATCAACAACATCGGCTCCAAATGACGTCATTTAAAAACATCCATTGTATTTTCGCCAGGTAATGTCTGAATTGGACTGTATTTCCATAGATAAAACGGGAAATTTATTGTAATAATTTACATTTAAGACTGGTATTCTTCTAGTAACATTTTGTCGAATTTGAGGTGGTGATTGCAGCAAGAACCTATGCAATATTGGCATGTACGTCGTCCAAGGTTTGATAGGAGGCATTAGTCAAGCAAATAACATTTCCCAAAAAATAACATTCTGACTAATCATATTCAAAAAAAAAATTAAAATAAAACTTATGGAATGAATGTTTTGCAATGAATGCCCGCAATCCAATTGGATAACCACTTATCATACACAAAACTAATACTGAAAATGAATTGCACAAAATGATTTTAAAATTTTCGTTTGACAATCAAATGTTTTTGAAAAAAACAATAACTATGATCGACATTTAGGAAATCTTATGGATGGATTTTTTTTGTTGTAGAAATATTTTTTTTACAAACCATCCTTTGGAAATCGGATCCAGCGAAGAGCGTACCATTGAACCAAATCTGATATATCCAAGAAGAATAATTTTAATTACATAAAAATGAATTTCATCCTCTATATACAGAAAATATAAAATAAATGGATATAATGCTTCCATTCATTTTATAGGTGATTATGGAAGCATATGATAAAACAGAAATTACGAGAGTATGTACTCCGCAAAATCTCTCACGAGTATACAATATTATAATAAAAAAACAACCAACCAAACCAATATTTGTACCTGTTGATTAAGTACAATGTTCGGCAATGAAACTTGCTTATTTGAACATTGTGTACGGAACGGATTTGCATTTTTTTAATTCTTTAATTTTCCCGCCCGATATTCTGTTTCTGGCCGGCAATTGATTGTTTCGGGTATCTTTTCTGGCCCTTTCATCCTCTGACTGCAAATATTTTTTATTTTAAACCAAATAAAATATGTTTTCCTGTTGAATATGTATAATCCCATAATAAAAACATTTTATGCTTATTAGATTTTTATAGAAAATTTAAAAATAGGAATCATAAATAATTTCTATAATTCAAAAAATATTTGATATTTCATATTAAATTTAGCCTTTAGAAAGTTTTAGTATCTTTTTTGGAATCCGAATTTTAATTCATATAATTCCTTTATATTATAACTTAATTATAACATTTAGAGAGTAGATATTATATGTGATACTTTTAATAATATTTACCTATAAAATATTATAGATGCTTTAAAGCTTACATACTCTTCGGAACAATTAAATGTAATCCTGAAATACAATTTGTTTCCATTTATTCTCGTATCTACCTTTTTAAAGTAAATCGTTCAAATTGTTTTAGATAGACTTCTAAATTAATCAAAATGAACCTAGAAAATGTCCTAATTTAATTCGACGTTCGTATACCGACCATATCCATTATGCATATCAACACATTTTATAGAAAATCTATATAGTTTGACCCGCCTCTTAACCTGCGTGTATGTTCTTCGGTTGTTCTTACCGTTTCTTTAAATGTAATATACATATTTTCAAGACACAAAAATACATAAACAACATGTATACCATTATTTGTGTAATAAATTCAAATTTAAGTCCATACAAATTTTTCACAAAACTTTGTAAACAATCTATAAATCTTTCGTACATATGTGTTTGTATGTATAATATATGTTTTCCATATACATACTCGTTTACATTATGTAGAGAAAATGTAGGGCAAAATTTGTATGAATTTATTATACTTTACAAAAATATCTATAAAGATGTTATGCAACATTCATTCATACACGTACATCGTACACACAGAAACACAATATGAATGAATGAACGCCTTTATAACGTCTTCAGTTTCAATTTCATAATATGCTGGACGCGACGTGTGTGCGCATGAATTACAAAGATGCCGGTACGCGAAAAAAGTTTAAAATTCCAGACACGTTTTGCGAAGTTGTTCCAGTTCACAAGTGTGCGGTGCTTGTTTTCGCAATAAGCCGCATTTGTGCGTATTGAAAAGCACGCATTTTACAATCAGTGGCACGTGTTTGATCCTGGAACAGTAATGTATTTTTCTTTTGATCGCATATAATATGTAGACCATAAAAATATAAAAAAAATAATTTCAATTGAAGATTATAACGTGTTTGTGTTTTTTTACAGGCGTTGGTGTTATCCTGGTGACAGTGAGTGGAGCCGCTTGGCGCATGACCGCACCCGGAGCACCGCAATGTCTAGGACTCGGCTCTGGCGGTGATTTGGGTCGTTGTGGCCGACGTCCGTGCAGTGGACGTGCTCCACATGGATTACTGTATCCTGAATTCCAGCATCGTCCACCACCACCCTCCTATCAGGCCAGCATGCAGGAATATCGCCTTAGGTAAGTAAACATAACAAGCTATTAAATTGTAATCAGTTCTTATATATATATTTGTGTCTGTTGCTTTTCGCCGTACCGATGAAATATCACATGTCGAGCCTTATTTGATTTTCCCTAAATATATTAACTTACAATTTCTGTGCTTTCTATTTCGCAGGTTGCTACTGTTGGACCGAGATCGTCAAGCAGGCGTTGTGAGGGGTGCGTCTCCACCGCCAACTTATCGATCGCATGCGGGCAGTTTATTAAGGTACATATACACCAAAAGCTTTCTACTCCCACCAACATACACTCGCATTCATTGGAACATTTCAATTTAGTGTATATATGTATATTGTGTATATATAGGTGTGTGTGTGTGTGTGTATTGCACGGATACATATACGCACCCGGCACACGCCAGGCAGCCAGGCCGAGTATAAATTGGGTATTTGGTTTAAATGGTATTAAATGTGTCTGCATAAATCATCGCGTTCGAATTTCGAGGCGGAAAGCCTTCATTATTCAAAATCGTGTTATCGGAAGCATGAGGTGTATGTATATATGTATTTGTATATATGCGTGTATTTTAGAAGTATTTGAGGTACGACCCCAGAGAGGCTGCTGCTGGTCCTTTTGCATGAATTGCTCAAATACCTGCGCGCTGCTGCCAGCATTTATATAACATCATGCGACCATGTTCTCGTTTGTAAATTTGGCCAAGCAACGTGACATTTAAATCGATTTATTACGAGAAAGAAATAAGCGCTCGTACATTGTTTTGTGCTGGATTGTTCGTTGATTTATGCGAATGATTGGCATTATTAAATCGGTGATTCAGGACGAATTTAGGGGTGAAATTGTGATTGTATACGGTTTTTTTGTTTTTTACAATGATTCAGTTATAAATTTGAATGCATATTGATTTAGGAACATGTAATTTTTATTATCATATTTTTGGGAAATGGAATAAGAATTACTGAAAATATGGAAATTGGCCAATTGATGTGGATTCTATAAATATTTTATTCTTTTTTTTTGTATATAAGCAGTTGAGAGGAACTAATCGTTATTGCAAGAATGACTGTTTATAGAATTGTAATTATTTGGAGCTTTTCTTTTCTTTTTTTTTGGTGACTAAGGAAAAAAAATTACTAAAAATAAATACAAAAAAAATAAACTCTATGCAAAAGTTACGCATATACTCACAGATTTACCATTTAAATATGCTCTTTGGAATCATCAATAATAATAATTGATAAACATATTCTATCAAAAAGGTTTCATTCGTATTTTTATAATAATTTAAAAAAAATTCTGGGATTTTTCAAAAACATAAAGATTGGATTCTTGCACGTAGATGTTAAATATTTGTATTTGATTTATCAATAAAATAATTTCCACTCTTAAATCCAGCTGCAGTTACCGTTAAACTTTTCGTAGATGAGCACGGCTGTTTGCTATACTAGCTTAAGAAATGATAAAAACTTAGACTAAGTATGCAGGATAGGGGATAGTGTCCATACCTCTTTTAAAGAGATTGACTCCCGATCCCCAAAACGGGCAATTATAGTTGTCGAAATTAAACACACTAGGGAGAGGGAGGGGGTTTAAAGTTTTGTAAAAAAGCAATGTTAAGAGGAGGGTTTATAAAGTGGGACATGGAGGTTAGCTATACAAAAAGGTGCAAAATTATAGGCTAAGCACTATGCCAAAAATGACAATAGCATTTCTACTTAAGGTTTTCTATTTTTAGACCTGATTTTAAGTACAAACTCTTCGAACTCGATCCCTATGCAACCCATTGTCATTTTCGGCTACAACGTCGGTAAAAAACATAATAATTGTTCAATTTCGATAAATACAAAAATTTAATAATATTAGTTTTAAAAAAAATATTCTTTTTTACAACTTTAATTTATAGTTTATGATGTTCGACTTTAAAATGAATTATAAACTTATGAAATAAAATTCAAAAATTAAAGTAAAAAAGTATAATCAATCATTTAATTAATATATAAATTTATTGTTACATTAAACATGTCAAAAAATCTCTTTTATTTGATAATATTAAACATTATTGTTTAAAATTATTATTATTTATATCACGTTTATTATTATAAATAAAATTAAAATTAATTAAATTAAATTTAAATTCGAGAAAAATACATTTACTTAGATATAATAAATCTAGAAAGCAATTAATACAATATTGGTTCACTGAATTAATTTATTCGTCGACGAGGTTGTAATAATAAATAAATAAATAATAATATTTTTTAATTATTTAGTTTTTTTTAAATTTGTAAAAACATGTTTTAGTTTCTTATCTGTTACAATTTCAACATATATTTAAAAAAAAATGTGTAACAAAACAAAACAGATTTTAAAATGCGTTCAGGCAAAGGAGACCTTTCAAGTGTGTTTTTTCAAACATGCTCTAATGCAATAAACAGTATCAAACTACACTGCAATTATAAATAAAATAACCAACACATGTTTTGAGATTTATCAAACACCTCAAATCTATTATAAGACCTGACAAGTGTGGTGATACATTTAGCTCATTTAGAAAATCTATCCATTGTCTAAGACTCTAAACATTCAGCATGTGCCTACCCCCAATATGTCTCTCATTCCTACATTTATAATTAACCCATCCAATTAAAACTGACAACAAAAAAATCAACATTCACATTAAATTCACAGGATTCACAAACATCAACCATCCAAATAAAAAAGCTCGCATTCTTGTTAATTTAAAATTCCATACACACTGTGTGGACTCAACACAATAATTATGATATGTGTACAAATTGCAGTTGTTGTACCAATTTATATTTTGTTCACAAATACACATACACAACAGACGCACATATACAAGTTATGCATACTTGCTAGCAATACACAGAAGTTTTATTTGTTTGGCTGGTTTAATTTTTTAATTCAAATGGGAAACTGTGTACATACACGTCCCATAAATTCAAATATACAAACATCCGCACATATTCCGTGTACTCCATGATGGCGATGTGGTGGTATTGCGACTCGCCAGTGGGCAGCTATAGTAGCCATACATTGCTCTCTGTTGGTCCTCTAAATGTAAACGAGAACAAGAGAGATCGAAAGTGTCGACTATTAATTCAAATTAGTTTATTTTATGCACACACACACACACACAAAGATACAAAGCTTGTTTGTATAACATTTGTTTACGAACGCCAAACAATAACCGATTTTTTTCTGAATTATGTTTTAGGGCTCCCTTGAGTGCCAGATGTACGAATGCAGCCATCGGAGGACCCGGATCCGAGCATAGTCTACCGCCCAGCTATAGAGCTCAGCATGGCGGAGGCGGCCCACCACCGGCAGCAGACGATTCACCGAGCAGTCCAACGATGCATACAATCGAACATGAATCACCCTGTATTTCAACAGAAACTGCAATCATTTCAACGGAGCCACAATATCGCCAGCAGCAGCAGCACCAGCAACAACAACAACAACAACGAAACTCAATTATCCGGAGCTCATCGCTGGATGCCATCGACCGCACTGTTCTCGTGGATGTTGTGAATAATACGAAAATTAGTCAAGTTTGTAGTGAGCTGAATAGCAGTAGTACGACCAGAGTGGAATTGCATCAAACGGGCGTCAGTGGGGGTGGTGTATTCCAAAAGACAGTGCCTGCCGAGCTGGAACTCGGCAACGGTGGTGGCAACGACGATACCACATGTCCTATGCTATCCACGACCGGTCGAAAGGATCTAGTAACAATTGTCACGATTTCCGGATGCACCGATCCAGAGACACCTGCCGGTGGCATGGATATAATGGCACATCTCTAGTGGAGTAGACTAGTCTCTCTTGAAATTCTATTTTAAATTCTGAATTGTTATTGTGTAATTTGTGCTGAATTCTTTTATATAATGTATACAATTTACTCAATTTGTTTTTAAAATGTATTTTATATTAATATTTATCAATGTATCTATCTCTCTTTTGTTTGCGAAATGCTCATTTTATATTTCTCTAAATTACCGTCTCTACGTCTCTTATGATCTGTCAAAAGGACCCATTTATGTTGCGAACGTTACAACCCACCTCCACCTAGCGCACCACATGTGTGCTACACGGCATTTCATCTAAGCCGCACACAGCCACATGTAAGAATGCTCTATATATCAATCCCTATTGTCGCAAAGACTGAGCTTAAGACAGATGATTTGAATAGTTAATATCCTGCCACAAGCTCGACGTTGTCGTCTCTGGCAAAGCACCATTGTCATATTTAATTCGAGCATTCCATTCAGCTACGTCAAAACATACACACCGACATATACACACATACTTATACATATTCTTGGAGTATCCGACACTCTCCAAAGGATCTTCTGTATCAAAACGTCTTTGCATGCCTTGTTTATGTGTATGTGTATGTATATGTATATTGTCTATATGTGTGTTTTGATGAATAACATGCCATATCCAAAACTTAATTTTAGATACGACATGAAGTGTATATGCTTATAATGAGAGTGTGTGTGTTCAGCTCATCATTCCGAATACCTCCCACATACCACTGGCCCTGCTTCAGGGTCCGAGCATGATACAAACTAATGAATAGATTATATACAGGGATTTTCATTATGTAAATTACATGTATTATGATGAATGCCTTGGTCGAGCGACTATCCAGGCTAATTGACACATTCGTCGTATATCTATTTCCATATATATTGTACGTCCTACGGGAGCACTCAGCTCAAGGTGACAAAGGTCAAGCATATTATCATACGTCATTAGACAATCGACCAAACGTGATTATTCAATTGCCATTGTTTCCGAGTAAGTGATTAATCATACCGACCAGAAGATAATAATTCAAATATACAACATCTGAATAGCTGAATGACAATTAAATTGAAATGATGACCCCCTTTTAAACAGAACGTTAAAGAAAAGTAACGAAAAAGTCATGTCGGTGAAAACTTTATCCATTCAGCTCGAAGAAGATCATCATAAATAACCCGGCGCATTTCATGGACCATCGTACAAAAAAAAACTAATACTGAAAACTTATGAGCTTTAACAAGACCTTCAAGCCAAACGCATGGAACTTTGAAAACTGTTGTGAAAAAAAAGAAAATCACCATATTTTCTTGAAAAAAAATACGATTCACCTATTATACAGCAAACCTCCCCTCAACCCCTGGAAGGTATCGCTTCCGCTGATATGCGACGCACAGCATGACGGCACGATTTTTGAGGCCAGTATACATTTATTTTTATTCTTCTGCTTTAGCTCTCGATTAAAAAAGTTTCCGCATGTTGAAAAGCTCACGTTTCAAGAACCCCTGCCTGTGCAACACCCCCGCACTAACACACACATATATATATTATGTATTATATACAAAAAGCCAGCGCATTCGAAAGTTTTCTCTTCACACATATTTTCTTCACGAAAAAAGCTCTGCGGAAAAACATGCAAATGAGCGCCAGCTATAACATTAAATGAGACGCCATTTAAGCAGGATAAAAAAATCATACATACATACATAAAATATTAAAAACTTCTATAATAGCATTGAAGGTTTTCCGTCTCGACGCATAAATCAAATCATTGTTTTTTTTGAAAGGGGATACGGTCGCGTGCTTTTATTCTAGAATCTTGTAAATAATTCCTGTTAATAAAATGATTACCATAGTTTGTAAGAGTTTTTTTGTTTTGTTTTTTTTTTTTTTTTAGTCTGCATAGATATCTTCTCTGTCTAGAAATTAAACTGTAAATATATAAATAAAATTTAAAAAAAAATAGTCTATATATCCCAAAAATGTAAAAGAGTCGTCTACATAGTGCATATACAAATATACAAAAAAAACACAAATAAACAAATACACTCCACATAAAAACACACATATTTTCGTATATATATGAATGTTCATACCTATATATATATTATATTTAAAATATTATACAAACAACAACAACAAAACAAATAAATTTAAATATATATATGCTGTTTCTTTATAATGAAAGCGCAGAGTTTTTCACCACTGTTATTTGTTTATATGGCGACACATTATGATGCAAACAAGAGAAGAAAAAAATACTATACATTTTAATGTTATATAAATGATGTAAAAATTTAAATATATATATGTAAATGTAATTAAAACAAATAACATACACATACAAACAAAATGTAAATAAACCAAAATGTTAATGAAAGTATATTTATAATGAAAAATAAAAAAAACGTGGTTTTAATGATGATTTAAGCTGAATATTAGTGGGGTAGGAATGGAGAAACTGTTGGTAGCAATATTGTTGTTGTGTTTTTGCTGTTACAGTCCGTTATATGTATGTAATGTATAAATAATAATTTACAGATGAAATATAAAAAAAATATTATTAAAATAAATATACACCATTCAATAATCTTTAATTGGACACGTATCTTTAGCGAAGGCAGTTGTTGAATGTAAGCAACTCACAGCGAACACATCACTCCAAATATCAGAACTTGCTAAAGTAAAGAAACATATGAATTAATTTGGAATAGCTTAAATAATTTTATAGAGTATATGTGAGTTAAAAAACAAAAAAGGTTTGTTGGGTCAAATTCGGTTTATTTTATTACAAAATCTCTGGTAGGCGAAAGCTTTATTTAGCCTACTTGACTAATCTGAACCATATAAGGCAGAAAAACAAAACGAAAAGGTTACATCCAATACAACCATTTAAATCGTATCTAAGAGGATTGGTGAAGAAAGTTCTGTAAGCCGTGGAGGAATTGGTGCATTTTGAAAACGCAATTCTGGCAAAATCTCTAAAACAAACGGAATTGCACTTCGACTATTCCGCAATCTCATGTTGTATCTTTTCTTTTGCTTCTTTTTCATTATAATATTTGACGCTGACTCTTTGGTAGTTTCCCTTTAAAGGTGATTTGGCTTTACTGCACTATATTTTATCTCAACATAAAATGAATAGATTAGGCAAAATATTTTGGTTTAAAAAAAAAAACATGCAAATTATGTTTTAAAGTTTTTCACACTAGGTTTCATCATGCGCGGATAAAGCAGTAAAAGTTAGGAGGCCTATTCCTACACACACAAATTAAAATAACCATTCTTAAATTTAAATTGTCACCACACATTATGTATAACTTACATCGACCCAAAAATGGTATACATTCTGTCAAATAAGTACCCGGAAATTTGAAATAAAACACAAACAACTTATCAATCATCTATATTTATTATATCCCCTTCAAAATAGGCCCCTTCTGAGGCAATACACTTCTTCCAACGAACAATCCAATCATCGAAAC
>JANSTU010040416.1:0-10997 GCA_027564075.1 Bolitophila hybrida | reverse complement strand
TATAATATAAACACAATACGCCGAACAACATTTTCCCAAGTTCCTAATTCAAACGTACTAAACATAATAATTTGCATATTTAACGAAGTACTCGTACTTCTACGTCTTGCAGGAGACAGCATGAACGCAAACATTTGTGAAAATGTAATACGATTTTAATGAGACGCTATGACTACGACATAATGCGAGTATATGCTACGTATGTCCAAGCCAATTCATGTTCACTTCTTTACGAGCGTATGCGAATGCACATGTTTAACAAAAAAGATAATTGTTATGACAGTTTTAATGGTGTAGCTTAATGAATTGAATAAATATCCAAGCTTTATAATGGTGCAATGAAGACACATCACAAAAAAACAAAAAATAATAAAATCGCACATTCGTCACTTTTGGTCTCCTGCCCCTGATTGCACTTGGCGTGCATACATACGTAATACATATGTATGAACATACAATACAAGTGCACAGGTACTTGTGGCGTACGACAATCATGTTAACATTCTTGTTGTAGTTGCCGAATATAAAGTTCGGTGTCGCATTTAACATGAGCTCGATTCTCAATATCAGAAAACATACACACACGCGCAGGAATTTAATAAAAACATGTGTACATACATAACACACTATATATACAGATTATATGTACGCATTACTACAAACAAAGTATCAGAATTCGTTAATTAATAAAAATATCGCAACGATGAAACTCGAGTACATATAAATACTCAATAATTGGCAAACAAACATTTTTTTGAGACACAAGAAAAACTGCCGCATTAAATTTATGATGATTGCTACAGAATTTTTCCATAAATTTCGAGAGGTACACCAATTTGAAATTGACGACATCGCTTCGAGGACAATGCAAATAATGGCTATACTTTATGTTATGCGATGTGTATTTATGAACTCTTACTCTTTGAGTTTCGGGTGTTCTACGGTTCAAGTAAATTTATTTGTTTTTTTTAATGACTCGATTTACTGACGCAGTAGCTCAGAGCATTGGCACTATTTAAATGGGTGTCGTCGTATCGAATACGACTATAATAATAAAATTAAACTTTTAAGTTCTCATTTTTATTTAAATAAAATATATATTATTCAGAATTTAATTAAAATTTACACAATTAGCTAATATAAAGACATCATTCTTTTCCGAACTATTTTCGTCGGTAATCCTCCATGGAGTTCCTATCATATACCACATAGTACGTAGACCAACTGCCAAACGAATTATAAATCGGCTGGCTTACAGACCGAACAACTGCGCTTTTACAGGTCGCTGACCGCAAATGCTACAAACAACGCTTCCCGAAGCCTGTGGTAGCTATATATATATAATGTAAGCGGTCTCTGGAGCGATGTATCCATTTTTTGCTAGAAAGTTGTTCCAGCGCTACACGATTATTCAAGACCTTTACAGCCAAAACTAAATGACAGCGTTTTATTAAACGTGCAGCCTGGCAAAGCTTTTTAATGTTTTATATGGGACATCGAAATCGAACACTATACAAATACTTATTCTATACAATATAAGCAATATTTTACCCTAAAAAGATTAACAAACAAATCCATTATGTGTATATGGTTTCTTTCCAGTATAATGTGGATATATAATTTATATTATGAAAAGTGTTCTCTGCTTGTCTTGTCTGAATGCTTGTAATGCAAAAAGGATTGATGTTGATTGATTGCTTCCTAGAAATCGACCAAATTTTGTATTTGTACCTTTAACATTATAAATAAAAAAAAAACACCAAAACGAGTTTTTTAATCTTGAGTTGGATATTTTGAACACTTTCGTACGACAATTATACGCGTACACATTCAGACACGCTTTAAACATAATTGACGTGAAACAATGGTTGCGATTAAGTGTTCTTTCATTTCTGGGTGTTTTCTGACGTTGATTATACCAAGTTGTAGAACATCGTATACAGTTAATCATTAAAATTAAACGTGTAAATTATAAACATGATATAGAGTAAAATATATACATGACTTTGAGGTGTCAAAGGTGTACAATTTAAATTGAATCGCAGACAAAAATACATTAAATTTAATTTTCAGAGGTAGTTTATTGCAAATGTATATTATATTTATTTATTATACAATTATATATATGCGTGTGTAAAAATATATAATATAATGTGTTTGCTTTCACTGTTCAAAATAATATTTCACCTTTTCACTGTAGAATCTGAGATTCTCATATTTTATGGCTTTGCACATAAATACCTCTCTCGTTATTCTCTTAAACTATTGCGCCTCTCTATGTGCAATTGCACATGAAAGTAATTAATTACCCGCTGATTTTCATATGTTTCGCATAAACTTGATTGTGTGCGGATGCCCGGTAACGGAGATGCTCATATTTGCACGCATGCGAGAGTTTATTTAAATGTACATCATGTAATCGCGTCTGAACGTATTTATTGAACTTATAAAGATTAGTTAGCAAAGAAACAGTTTGCACAAAACATAAAATTTATATTTTCGTGTAATTTATTAATTTATGTCACATGTAATTAATTTAGCTGACATTTTTAGTGTTTTCCCTTATAATATATTTGAATATGGTCTATTTGTACAAGTAAAACTTATGAAAGAAAATTAATTAAAAGAAGACGTCTGTTTATTTTTTTATATATTATATTATATATATGTATGGTATATATTAATATAACTCTCTATCTGAACTCAGTCAGTGAATATATACAAAGTAATTTGCATAATGCATGGGCACCGATCGTCAATTAAGTGCTCCTCGGGCTGCTACTGGAAAACGCATCATTCTTCGTTGGTGGTCGCAATCGTAATATATTACGAACGTGCAGCATTTCGTTTTGTATTAAACCGCACTGCAATTAAATGACAATTATGATGATTTCTTCATCGGACTTCTTTAATAAATATCAGACTTGGAATTTATGCAGTTTTCTTTGATCGTATATCGTATATAAAATTGAATTTGCGATTCTGATGTGTATGAAAAACGGTCATATTAACAAACCTGGCACATAATTTGAAAATGATAAATTTTAAATTATTTAGATAATATAAATCATCAGATAACTTATATTATATTATTTATTACTTGCAAATATGTCGTTTTTAACACACACAAAAATAATTGACCAGAAATGCGTTTTCCTCAAATAAATATTATATATGTATGACTATAATGATAATTTCAAAGCGTAATATTAATTTATTATGAGTGATTTGTGTGTCCGAAGAATCATAAAAGAACTTCGGACTTACTTAATTGCCGACAATGTCATAGAATTCCTATTATTTTAAACAATATAAAGTTATTAAAATGTATACAAATATAACTGTGATTTTAAATATTATATTGATTAAAATAATATATAAAATATAAAAAACATTTTTGTGAATATAATATGTGTTAATTTCTCTTTAAACTGTTCAATTATCAACAAATTATTTCCACACATAAGAACCACTGGTCTCAAATAACATTTAGAATTGATGTCTCGTGTATACTCATTGTAATTCATTACTCATACATACAAAGCCGAAAAAACGTGTGTACATTGCGTACTCCCGCCACAGCAAACAGTTTGCAGTTGTGTTCATACCCATTCCAATTCACACACAAGTTAAGGCAGTCGCGCGCGCCCGCAGAGTTGTACGCGCAAGCAGCACGCACAAAGAGGCGAAATGTCAAATGGGCGGTACCCGTGTTGTGACAGGCCCAAAATAAATGTAATAAAGTTGTTGCCGCACATAATAACGCCGCATATAAATCGAAAAATCGAAAAAATGACTTGTTTCTTTTGGTATTCGTGATTTTACCCGGGTCCAACCTTGCCAAGATTATAATCAATAAGAACACGCAATGAACGCAAATCCGACTATAACAAATTACACACATATTTTTATGTGCTCGTAAAAAGAGTTCCCTATATAATATAAAAAACACACATACTCAAATTTGCCCGAAACAAAATTAACGTATAAATTATCCGAATTTAAAAAAAATAATCAAACAAAAAATAACAATCAATGTGGAAATAAATTGTGAATCGAACTGTGCGAATGTTATGCGTATGCTTACGATGCATATAAATGCCAACAGTTAATTTATATTCGCATAAGAATAAGCAAATAAATTACTGTGTGTATGCATTAACAAAGCAATGCATACGTTGTTAATAAGTAATACTAAACATTGTTTTTATCTTAGCACGCACTTCGCACGGCCGGCGCGACCAAGTGTATTGTTTGGTCTGACAATGTTGTCTTTTTTTATTATCGAGTGGAAGCCGAACATGTAATGATAATTTTCAAGTGTAAGAACATTTTTGTTTATTGCACCATGAACTACAGCGTTGGGAGGTCTCGCGCTGATAAACAAAAGACATGCAAAGCGACGAGCCCACTTGCTGAGATGTAAAGCCTTTATATTTACAAGCGCAATCACTGCATGTTTTACGTTTTTACGATTGAAATGTTTCTGTCCTTTGAATTTTTTTTTTTATAATACTGGCAATTTTTTTTTTTGTTCTAAATTTTAATTGTTTTAAAAAAAATATTTACATTTAAGATTTATACATAAATAAATAAATAATAAATATTTTTAATTGATAATTTGACTCACTTCGTTTGCTATTGGAGCCTACACTCCCACTGATAATAATACTTTCTATTATTTCGTCGATTAATATTAATTTCTGTAGTGTAAAGTTAAAAGTGTGATCGCAAAAACTCGTTGTTAGTCTTCTCTTGTTTGTCTCACTTAAACATAATAAATGTAACTCCCTCGTGCTGTGCAACGCAGACATAACATATGTTATTTAGGTCTAAACGCCCACTCTCTATTAATTAGGGTTTTTGCAGTTGTAGTACGTGTTCACAAAAGTTCTGGTCGATAAGATATTGTTTTCTTGTGTACGCTTCATACCTAGGTGTTTTATTTTCGACATACATATATTTTAGAGCATTTTGCAACAATGTATTTTAGTATTGATTTGGCAGCTTTTGTGGCATTAAATCTTACATTATATATGTTAACACAACTAACATAAACATTTTTTTTTAAATCAATAAAAATTAATGTGAACATTAAATCAGTAGGTTCCTCTCTTCCTCTTTTTAAAACAATAAAAATTTAGAACAAAAAATTAATTGCAAGTATTATAAAAAAAATATATTCAAAGGACAGAAACATTTCAATCGTAAAAACGTAAAACATACATATATATAATCGTCATGGTCTGTTTAGAGCATTCATTATAAAATCGTCTACTCCCGCTCAATATAACGCAATGCTCAAGTACTTTAACGCTTCAATAGATATATGATTAAATGGTTGTATCTCGCAAGTTATTTGTTGTTTGAATCTATATACTATATTGAGTGCGTGTACGCCAAATGCACAATAAATAATATAATGAATCAATTGTTTGCACGGTAAAAATCAATACCATATTATAGAGTTCGCAGTTGGCAATCGAGTCATGCTGCGCTAATAAAGACATTTAACATAAAAGCACAGATTCGGTCTTTTTGATAAAACACATGTATGTACCTAATTACGAAAGCGAAAAAATAGAGGTATTATTGCCCAAGCTCCAGTTTGCAACTCCGCATGCTGTCATTACACGCAGAATCGCAATAAAACTTTTAATAACATAATCAACGAGTGCCTCAATGTAAAAGCGCATTTTGCGATACTTTAAAAATTGTTATCACACACACGCACATAAAACAGCTACAGTTATTTTGACACAGGAAATATTAAAAGCGATTAATTAAATTTGTTTTTCGTACGAGGACTGCGTGCATTTACTATAGAAAGAGTCTGTATACCTAAAGCCGTTTTTAATTAAAGGGGCAAGAAACGCACTCGCACACGGTTTTGCGGTACACGAGTATCGATCATTAAATGGAGTTGTCAGACTCGCGTACGCGCACCTCGCTATTTTCTTAATGATATCAGACATGAAAATTGGATAATTAATATGTTATCGACAATAAAAAATTTCGTATATTTATTATAAATATTTAAGTCCAATGTTCATTGAGGTCTTTCGGTAAGGATGTGTGGCGGTACAACGCGGCGTGCGCCCAAAGACGACGCATCCGACGCAATTTACCATCGTTTCGTTGTGACGCGCCAAATTACATACCTTGGGCTGTTTGAAAGATTGCACGTTTGCCTTTTTATGGTACACTTGAGTGAACATGAAAATGGCGATCTCTCAAGTCCTTTGCTTCAAAACATATAATTTTCGTATTAAATGTGCTAATGCAAAGTAACTCCTCCTTTTGAAAACGATTAATGGTATCACAACGTGCATACACTTTATAAATAAATAAACTATAGTCGAGTGTTATGTCCTGATTCTGTACGGTTTCACCCAATTACCTGGCCGAATTGAATACATGCACTTTGTGACACAATATTGCGCAAAAGTACACATTGCGTCTAAACATATTTGCTTGCGCAATTATACTCTGTTCTTTTTAATGAGAAGACAAAAGCCGACTTGTAATTGTGCAACACTTGATAAATTCTGCTCGGCGTTCGTCTAGCGGAGGTTATGATTGATGCTCGTGCGGTTTGGTGTTTACAAAAAACAATACAAGCAAGTATAAATGTATGTGTTTATGTATAAAGTATATTTTATATACACATACCATATACAAATACAAGTCATCGTACATTTTAAGTGAACACCAACAACAAGAGAGCATATTTACAAAACTGTCCGCGTTGTTTTTCCTAATTGGTATAACTGTTTTGTTGGTACACATTAATTCGTACATTTATGTATAACTACCATATATTCATGAGAGCTTGTAATTTTAATTAGAAACACATATTATACCTGACGTAATGTTTTCGTTTTCTTAGTATGTGGCCGTCGCGGAATATCATCTGTTGCAAGTCATTGTAATTACCTGAAAAACAAGAGAAATCCAACATTTTAGCAAATCAATTATTTAAATAAAAAAGTGTAATCAATGGTGTTTATACAAGTGCAGAAATATTGATTATATTACAGGTGTAATTTATGTATTGTATATGTTATTGTATAATGTGTATGCATAAATAGTCGTATTAAATATATATTCAGTTATATGTTGGGTTGAAGAATTTTTGAAGATGATGCGGATTTTTCTTTTGTGTGTGACTAATTCAGTGACAACTATAAGTTTACTATTAAACGCTATTAGCGATGACAGTACAGATTTTCATCAAATAATTTAAAAAAATGAAAAACTCACAATGAATACAAAGTATGATCAATGATCATGTATATATTATATACAGTATTAACAAATTCTTAATTACAATAAACCGCACGAACACAGGCACAAAACATTTACTGTGTTATAAGGTCAGCGTGCATGCGAAGCGAGCTAGTTTCACGCATGTCCATCACGTCAAGCGGAAAAAATCCAATTATTTTAATGCTATTCAATGTAAAGAGGATTAGGACATTCAAACGCGAGTGTGGTTCCGCCGCAATGTGTTATACAGACAATAATATACATAATTAGCTATTCTTATTAAATAATAAATTAATATGTATTGCACATTACACATTTTTTTAAAATAAGCTGTCGGTTTGTCGGAAGTTTACAACTGACGCAGGAGTTTTGGCTCGTTAATTTTCCATGAGAATAGGTCAAGATTGTTCAGTTTTATTCAAAATAAAGTTTTAGAGCTTGTATTATATAATATTACATTTTGATTTTTATAAAATTTATCACCACCCGAGCTGAATTGACATTCCCGTTTTCTGTTAGGACATGCATTTCAATATGAAGAAGAAATCAAAATTTGAAGCCATGCCCCGCAAATACGGGATAATATTCAATTGGATTGTTGATACCACGTTATTGGCAAATGCCAAATTTTGACTACAATAAGATTCAATCAATCAAATGGTGCTTACTCCTCGAAGCGGAATAGTTTCCGTTATTCTACAAAAGCATGACGTAAATCAAGCTTTGGGGGCGTGTGAACTTGTGCAGCGACGATTGAATTTATGCTACATCACCGAACGGGTTCAACTAACTTTTCATTTTTCCCCAGCATGGGGAATAGGATCTCCGTTAAAAGTGACGGATCCGCTTTAACGAGCTATATTGTCTGCTCCGGCTGCTTTACCGGAGGCTAGGCTGGCTATAGCATTAGATATTTCAGTTCGACTGGGTGGCCTTGTGGATATAGATAATGGTGAAGAGCTGAGTGGAGCAGCTGGCGCGTGGATTTCATACCAACTCGTCATTGAGCACTTGTTCATAGTGCTGTCTCCAAGATCTTCTCCCCGCTGCTGTGGAAAGCGTTAATTTTTGAATAGATACAGTAGATTTTCAAGCTTTACACTATCCACGAAATAATATAAATTTTACGAGTACGAGTTTAAAGTTTCAACTATACAATATACGCACGCTTAAACTCAATACAAATGTAATTAAATATTGGAAGTTATCCATATTTATTAATACGCTTCTAGTGGAGGTATACGCATACAATCGTTTTGACAATGATAAATGATCTCTAACATATTTTGACGGATTCTGATTTTTTTTTTTATCTCATTCGCAAGCATATATTTATATATTTTTTTAAGGCTGTCGATCTGAAAAACGCGCTCACGCGATAATCATAATCCAATAAAAAATGCATCAATTTAACCACGTTAATGACCATCAACAAAGTACACTCGGCATCTCCGCCTAGATATCAACTAATTCATATTATAGACCCGAACTTTCTTTTGGCTTCTTCAATTATATGATGTATACGCGTGAGCGTAAGCACCGAATAACATGCCTTAATAAATTGTAATATAAATAACACAATAGCAAAATGCATATCAAAAACGTAATTCTATACAAATCTGTAATTTATTACAACTTTTTTTTTTTTGGTACGTGGACGACTTTTGAAAATAATAACGTTTATCGATATATATACCTTTTGCCATTAACGTTTGATCGACGCGTGCGCAACTTTCCGTTGAATCGAGTTTACAATAAGTACTTTTTTCATAATTTATCGCCGCACTTGTATAATGTATATTGTATATAGGTTTTCAAAAGTAAATGACCAAGAAAGTGAGAAGTGGCCACCCATTTGGGGCGGTGTAAACACTCCATAAATCCGAATGCGGTTATTAAATCCCTTTTACTTAAAATCGATCGTGTCGACAAAATCATATAATGTGTAAAAAGACAAAGAAAATAATAATCAAGTACAAGTTGCTGCCGTTCTTTGCTTCGAAACCGTTTACATTTTTAACGCTTTTTACCATACTTATATACATATAAACAATAATATATTGGTGCTGCCGCGCATTAAAATCGATTGAGGCTGTATGCGCGCGTGCGCGAGCACAGTTGTTTTAAGTTTCAACTAATTGGATGGAATACATCAATTTCAGAAATTCAATTAAAATTCTCCGATGGCCATTACCGATTTGATTGTTATAATAATATTAAAAATTACCAATAAATTACTGTGCAAAAATCGTATATTCGTCGTCCGCGAGTCGACATTTACGTGCCGTACACGTTCCACAAAGGCAGCGCTTGATTTTTGAACACCGTTCTCGAAACCGCGTACGATTAATGCGCTCAGTGTATTCAGTTTGCTCGAGCGCTAAAATTGCTTTGATCCAATTTCCATTGCTGAAAAATTGGTATATATAAATACAACATAAGAATTTGTTAAATTATTATATTATTATGTGATCGCGCGACGCGAAGCCATACACTTTGGCATAACCGCTTGTGCGAGATCTTTAATTAGATGTTACGTCGAAGTATGCGCGCTACGGAAAAAACCAGTATACATTAAAATGTATTATATACGAATATAAATGCTATTGAGCGCGGCATCTGTAGAACAAACGGCGAAAAAACTCTATCGCATGAAGTGAGCACTACTATTATTATGACAAGAGTGAGGAACTTGTGGCTGTGTGAGTGTAGTTATATACATAAATACATTCAATATATAAATGTCGAACTGTGCGCATATTTATGCTCAGCATGTTATTAGCATTAACATTATTTTGCCAATAATAATAATGAATTAAAGATCGACGATCTTACGTGCACTGTGATCTAGGTTAATTGATCGAATTGGTTTTAGAAATGAAATTGATCGATTTTAACGATTATATATTTGTGCGAATCATATATTTTTTAGTAGAAATTCAATTTTGTTTCTTTATTTTTTTAACACTTCTTATATATACAGGTTAAAAGCGTATTTGTGAAAGGGTTATTTATATTTATAACTGTATGGCTTTGGTGCGCTTTCAAATATATAAATAATGATTATAACTATATTTAGAAAGAAGTATGGTTACTGTACAAAATTTTCTAAAGTTGCTAATAGCAAATAAAGTCCTCCAAACATCATCAGTTTCAAATACCCAATATTTAAAAATAAATATCATAGGAAGACTTTTCCACCTGATTTATTTAAAATGATAAAACAATGTTGCTAAGTCATACAATATTATTAATAAATTAATTAAAAAATACAGACCAATCGTTTGAAGAATGTGTGTTATTTACTAAGCTCAACGACGCAACGCGCAAAAACTCATCATTGCAGTGTGGTGCGCCGCAAAAACTCAAAGTCTTAAGGAATGTCTGCAAATAGATTCCGCACTGCGTGTGCCACATACCCAGCAATTTATGCATTTGGAATGTGAATAAAAATAAGTATATTTATCAACATACATATATACATATATATATATTCTGATATTTTTTATATGATTTTGTATACATGTATAAGTGAAATATGTTTAAAAATGGTTTGCATCAAATTCAAAACCTGATCAGAATAATACTCTCAAATATAATATGCAAACCAAAAAAAAATATACGATGTTTTACAAATTTGCGTTTTTTGGTTCCTCATATATTGACGTGTTTTTGTCATGGCGTTTGCATGCGCATTTCAGCACTGGCAGAAATAATCGTATGCGCAC
>JANSTU010040405.1:0-10997 GCA_027564075.1 Bolitophila hybrida | reverse complement strand
CAGGGTGCGTGTGTATATGTTAATTGATGACATTAATGTTCCGTTATTCCAAATCAATAACCTATTTCAGAAATAGGATATTAATAGCAAGAGGAACCTACTTATTTAAAGTGCTACATTCGAAAAACACTTCGGTCTGCCGGCCGGATTTGAGCCGGCAACCACCCATAAGCCCGGCCAATGCGTTAACCCACTCGGCTATGGCTACGGTTAATAATGGTTTTATCAGTATTTTCCCAAAATCATTTTTTAGGTGAAACTGTACCCTTTTGAAAGAAAACCGAATTTGATAAGGCTTAACCAATAAAACTACAAAAAACACAAAACAACATATTTTCAAGAAAAGGCTCAAAACTATATTTTCAATTGCTTAAGATTGCCAAATTTTGGACAATTTAGCATTTAAAAAAACAAAAACAAAATTTTCATAAACTCTATAGTTTTTTTTTTATTTTTTATTATTAAAATTAATTTTTTTATTTTTTTTTTTCAAATTTTAGACAATTTGAATTCCTATAACCAAAATATTATTACAAAAAAATATTTCGAGCAACTCCTCCCTGCTAATGGATCTTTGAACTGTTTCGCCACAAACTTCGACTCCAATATTCGTATTATTCTATCATTCAATTTTGATGGTCGTCCGATTTTGAATTCGTTGTGTTAGTTCCGAGACTTTCCAATTCGATTGATTGCTGCTGATCAGGGTCTTCCTACAGTAGATGCAATTGAAGACAAGCTGTGTTCCGCATTGTGGAGTTTTATGATAATCTTTCTTTCTTCAGGGGTTGTTTGGCGTTTTGGACTGATGTTGACTGGAATGACAAATAATTTTAGTAATATTTATTTTTTTTTAGTCGAAAAAAACAAATCAATCAATCAAATCTTGAATAAAGAAAAAATATTCAACTGTACCGATTACATTTGTTGCCCATTGTATATATTTTAAGATTCATCGAAAAATCCTGCACCAACAAAAAAATCCTTTTTTTTTAAACATGATATTTAACACTGTTTATTCATAGAAAAAACCTAGTAAATCTAGAATTTAAATATTATGTGTTTTTATTCTCAAATGTTAGGCTTTCTTTCGAGACTTGTTTACGCGCAAATTTGACATTTGTTATAACCGTTAAATTTGGCAATTTTAAAGGGTATTTCTTAGACAAAATATTCTATTTTTTCTCTTATAATAAGTTCCTTAAATAAAATATATATTTATTATCATGTATATCATATTTTTTTATTTATGCCTAAGAAACATTGTATGTTGGTCATAAAAATAAGTTAATCAACAAGATGCGCCGTTTTTGTGTTCAAAATTTAAGGTTAAATTTACGTGTCGTCAACAAAAGCTAACATTTCGATTTTTAGTTCAAATAAACAAAAAAGCTTTAGATTTTAAAATATTTTTCATGTTAAATTTATTGTTATTATTTATTTTTAGTAAACAAAATTTACCGGAAATAACCGGTTCCCCATCTTCCTGAGAATACTTTTCGAAATAAGGCCATATACAACAATTTTAGTATTTGGTATTAATATTGGTGATTGAACGCCAATTCAGTTGCAGTCAGCCAATGCAGAACGTTTTTTTGAGAAAGATAATTTTTCATATGGAAAAACCGTAACTCCTTACTTTTACTTTATGAGGCCTACAACCATCTGTTGGTTTAAGCCTTCCCTAGCATCTTCCTCCAACCAGACCTATTTCCCGCCAACGCTTTCAAATCCACTACTTTTAGTGCACAAAGATCAGAAACAGCGGCGTCATTCCATCGGGCTTTGGGTCTACCTGGCCTTCTTCTTTCTTCCTAGTTGCTGTTGAACAGTTTACCAAGAACACGGTTATCTTCGATCCGCAGTACAAGACTCCAACAATCACAGTCTTTCGACTTTGATCGAATCAACTATATCCTTATCGTGGTACATCTGCTTTAATGTTGATTATACCGCTTGCGCCAGTTGACATTATTAGTGACGGGTCCGAAAATAGTGCGTATGACTTTTCTTTTGAAAACTCATAACTTGAGGTCGTCACTTTGGGTTAGTCACCACGCCTCGGCACTCCTTCCAGCTAGGTCTATGTCATCGGAGAAAGCCAACAACTGATTTCCTGAAGATCGTACTGCTGGTGGTTGAACAGCAGTGATGCAATTGGGTCTCTTTCACGTAGTCCCTCTGTAGTTTCAAAGATTCCAAGAGTTTACACCTAACTTCTACTTGGGACCGTACATCTGTTAGCGTTAGCGTTAGCTAAGCTAATCCTTTGGAGAAATTAAAATTCAGCCATAACAAGCCAAAGTATTTCACTAAACACGCTATCATATGCTTCCTTGAAATTACCGAAATCGTAATTATCACTAATTACAATTAGAAGCGAAAAAATGGAAAATGACTCTCCCGAAAGGAAGTCACAAACACCGTCGATTGACACAATTTATCTGTTTCCCAACACACTCACATACCGCAGAGTAATGTCGAGTAGAAAAAAATGTCAAATCGTCTCTCACAAGTTCGGCGATCCCAACAAAAATTGTAAAAAATCGTCTTTATATAATAACACAATGAAAAGCAATGTAAATCTTTATTAAAATATAGTGCAATTCACCATTCATAAACACATAAAATTAAATAGTTCGGTTTTACGCAATCAATGAAATAACGAGTTGTGTACGAGTATGTCTTGTACACGTATAAATTTCAATTATTTGGTAATAAATATAATTTGTAACAGCTTGACAAAAGGCCAACTATATCGAAAGAAGTGGTGCCTGTCCGAGACCCTAAACAAACGGAGCTTAAGCGCCAGCCGAAAAAAGCAGCGCTCCGAATGTTTTTATGTGTGCCTGGCAGCGACTCAGCGGATCGGAGTCTGCTTTGCCGTGGGTCTGGGCCCGCACAACCTCCACTTCACAAACGCGAAATTGCACCCACTCACTCACACATTCACACAACAATTGGAAAAGCCAATAAATTTTAAATACAACAATACATTTAATCTATCATCATATTTCCTTAAATTACTCTAAATTTACTCGTTGCATTTAGGGTGTCTCTCTGGACAACACTGGTATCCTTTACGTCCACCATAAAAGAAAAGCTTGGTTGCACTTGATTTGTACGTGAATAAGACTTAATTAATTTCGCGTTCGTGTTCCATATTATGTGAAGTGCTTGTGACTTTTGTTCTATGTGTGTCTGTGTTGAGTGTATAATGTATATAATTACGTAATGAAAAGTTATTAAATTGAGTCGTATTCTTAATAGTTATGGTACTCTGCTTGTCTGGCCGTCATCTTTATAGTTATGGTGTCATTTGTAGCACAATTATCTTTATAAATAAAAATCGAAAGCGCAAATGCTATCTCATCAAACATTTTGGCAGAAGCCACATCAAGCATCAACGAGCGCCTCACAGAAGATGTCGACACAAAAATTAAAAATATTTCATCTAAAGCAGTTGAAATTGAAGGATTCAGACTCTTTCGAACCGATCGTAAAAGAAGACGTGGTGGTGGCGTTGCGATATAGGTATATCAATCTCAATCTCAAAGCCAACATTTTTTCTACATCTGATTCTTTAATGCTCCAGTTCAAGCACAAACCACACGTTTCATTCAAGCAATTACGCAACTTTCACTTCATCTACTATCTTCACTACCAACATACTTTTTTCAACTGGTTCCTCGCTACTTGATCTTGCATTTACTAAAAATGTTCTCAATATGATTATTTTTACTCAACTCGATTCAAGTCTTTCTAAATATGACATATTAGTAGCACGTTATTTATGTTCAGTACCAATTTAAGAATTACCACCAATTTATAAAAGAAATCTTAAAATAATAAATACTGAATATTTTCTCAATAATTCCCTATTATTACCATGGCAAAATGTTTACAGCAATACCAGTATTAATAATATGTTAACATCTTTTGAGCAAAATGCAGTCAATCTATTGAACGCTCATGCTGCTTTGGTACTGCAGAAACCACAAAATCTCAATAACCAGCCTTGGTTTGATAGTACCGTCCATCGTGCGATTTTTGAACGAAATATTGTAGAGATCTAACCGTTCCACTACTAATCAATCTGAATTCAAGCATTTGCACAATAAAGCTTCAATGATTGTACGTAATGCAAAGATTTAATTTCACGCTTAAACCAGGTGTGCTTTGGCGACTTTTAAAGAATCTAGGTATTAGATGTCTTCTTTACCAGTGATAATTTTAATTCATATTTATTATCTACAGTTCCTATTCCTGTCTCCCGTCCAAACGTTATCGTCCCAATGTCTAGTAATTCCGTTGAGTTTGCCTTTAAACCTATTAATATGTTGGAGTTGATTAATACTGTGACCTCATTAGAATCTAACTAATCTAAACTTGTTAAATTGATCTTTCCAGAAATCACTCCTTTTTTACTCCATATCTTGAACTTTGCCCTAACCTCTTCAACTTTTCCGTTTTCCTGGAAGAGAGCTCTTGTGATTCCCCTATACAAAAATACTTGATCATTTAATCCCAAAGATTTACGTCCTATTAGTATCCTTCCTGCATTATCAAAAGCTCTAGAAATCTATCATGAGAACTCAGATAAATGCACACCTCGAACATAATAACCTGCTTAATGTTTTTCAATCTGGCTTTAGAAAAAAACATAGTACCACTTCAGCTCTATTAAATGTAACCGACGATATTTTCAAAGCCTTAGATAAAAAACAGCGATAGATTCTAATTTTACTTGACTCCTCTAAAGCATTTGACACTGTTTCTCATAATATTCTTTGCAAAAAGCTTCGAAGTCAATTTGGTTTTTGTTCATCGTCTGTTAAATTAATTTATGAATATTTATTTAATCGTCTTCAGTGTGTTGATATCTTTGGTAATTTGTCCACTTTCCGTCCTGTTCTTTCTGGTGTTACGCAAAGATCTGTTCTTGGTCCAGTTCTATTCTCAATGTTTATTAATGACCTTCCGCTAATTCTTCAAAACTCGACCAAGTATCATCTCTTTGCTGATGACGCCCAATTATATTACGCATGTCCACACAACCTTCTACCAATTCAAATTACTTCAATTAATAGCGACTTAAATTCAGTGGTGGAATACTGCAAATCTAACCAGCTCATTTTAAACTGTGATAAAACTAAATGTATATTTTTCTCCCCTCCTCGTTTAAACTTTAATACTCACTCCCTTCCCCCGATTATGCTGGATGGAGAAATCCTCTCTTATTCAAATAGTGCTAAAAATCTTGGCCTAATCATAAGCAATAATGGAAATTGGACTGAGCATGCCTCTTCTATTTCTGCAAAAGTGTTCGCTGGTCTGCGAAGTCTATGGGTGCATGGACATTTGCTACCTACTGATACTCGAATGAAATTGGTAAAAGTCCTCCTTATCCCTCTATTCTCCTATTGTGACGTAATTCTCTCTGCAATGCCTGCTAATGTGTATGCAATTCTAAATCGTGCATTTAATGCTTGTACACGTTTTGTATATCGATTACGAAAATTCGATCATCTTGGTGCTTTTCGTAATTCAATTCTAGAATGTTCATTGCAAACTTATATTAAGTACCATACATGCATATTTATTAAAAAGATCCTGATAACCTCATGTCCAAAATATATTCGTGATAAACTTGAATTTGGCCAATCCGAACGAAATAACCATTTAAAAATTCCTAATAATTGTTCTAAAGCCCTTCGCAGTTCATTCTTTGTAATGGGTCCAATAATTTGGAACTCTATACCACGAGCTATAAGAGATATTACTTATAACCTTAACTTGTGCTACCTTCGTCTTATTGATCATAGAGTTTTGAGGCGTCAGATAAAAAAAATCCGTTTTGTGCATAACGACATACACATCGATCATCGGAAAGGTTTTCTAGCTTAAACCCAATCCAGTATTCCATCTGATGCACAGAGTTTTAACGTTGTCTACAGAGTATAAATCTAGTTGAAATTGGCACCCTCTATGTTCTGCCGAAACTTACTGCAGAATTCTTGCACTGTTCGAAGCCCACTTTCTTAGAACTTGAACTTACTGGTCGCCCTTCGACCGCGGAATCATCAAACAGCTCTATATGTCCAAGAAGTTCGTACTTTAGGTACTGTTCTGAAAATTTCGTGTATTATATTATATTATATGTATTCACAAACCTTGTTAAATTTATCCATATTATGACCAAAATATAGCAAAAAAGCCATCTTAGTCATTTATTGCGGAATGTACCCAGTTTGTCCGAAAGTTATTTGGCCGAATACTATTTGGACGAATGCCATTTGCGCAATAAGCCGTTTGGCCGAATGTAATTTGGCTGAATGTCAATTAGCCGAATGGTCGTTTAGCCCAATGTCGTTTAGCCGTATAAGTTATTTGGCGGAATAAGCCGATGGCCAAATGGTCGTTTAGATGAATGGACCGTTTAGACGAATAGCTCTATTGGCATGATTACGGTTTCCGTGGCACCAGATTTTGAACACATATTCCTATTATTTGAGCCAAAATATTAAGTTTTTATTTTATTTTTTTTATGGATTTTACTGTAAAATCTAAAAATAATTATAACTTCTAAAGTAAGGTTAATACAAAAAAAAATAAAAAAATCAGGTTTCATGATTCTAGAAATCAGAGGGTACATTCCAGATTTACTTACGCTTTGCTATAATCATACAATTAATAGCAGTGGTTTTAAAATTGCTGGCTAGAATGCGCTCTATAAAAGGGATATGTTTTTCGGCGAGTCCCCCAGACGTTGGGCTGATTTCAATTTGGATTTTCTTGGAGTTTCAGCTCTATTGCATATTTATCCGAGGAAGCGTAAAACTCTACTGATGGTCAACACAATTTTTTGCATCTACAAAACCAGACATTATTTAGACCCTTAGAATATAATCAAAAACAAAATTTTGAAATCGATAATTGATTTTGGATCCTTGAACCGTAGGCACTTTTTAATAAACATATTCTCTTGGCTCGAATTCTTACGTTTAAAAATGTTGAATTATGCCCATTTTTGAGAATAGACAAGAATTGAGGTTTTTGGAAGCTTAGCATTACCCTTGCTAACAGCAGCAATGTGCACATTTTCCATACATATCTATCCTTTAAGTTTGACAGATTGAAAATATCCCGAAAATCAAAATTCCATTTATAGTTAGATCTATCTTATTAGTACTACCGAAATTAAATCTAAAACTAGGTATTTCGCGAAAATGTTTACATTAACTTTAAATTCAAATACGATAACTCCTGTGTGCTCAACCCTACACACGACGTACGCAAATTGAGTTTAACAATACACCGCATACACACAATGTACATAATGTTCGAAATAACACAATGGCAATATTGACGCATGAACGCATACTCCCGATTTCAGCGCAGCCCCAGAATTTTGAGAAATGAAATTTTGTCCTGCCAACACACACACATTCATATATTACAAACAAAATCCGTAATGTATATAATTTTCAAAATAATATTTCCGTAGTGCAAATAATTGATTCGCAGTTTGTGATTTTATGTATACAATCCATGTTTCATATAGTACATACTCACCGCATACACACGTATATATATATATATATATATATAAATTTACCAACGCACGACATCGGCATTGTCAACTGTGGCAGCCCAGAGAACTCCAGTCATGCTTCTTATTCTTATTCGTATGTAGCAGGAAAATGTGTAATCAGCAAACGTGAATTGTTACATACGCGCGCGCGTTTTCCCAGTCGTGCGGCTCTGAGGCGCGCGACAGGCATATTGACACATTTTCCATTTCCATAATATAATATAAGATTTATATTTTGTATATACATATATATATATAGCACACAATGCAATACAAACAATTTATGAAAATTGCTGCATGATTGTATTTTTTTGCTTTCATTCGTGGTTGTCATGGATGTTTGTAAATTGTTAGGAGGATAATTTAAGAATATTGGATTTATAGGCAGTGGTTCATTTTTTTAAAGCCACACAGTTATTATTCACAAAAAAATATGTAAAACATCTTTGGACACTTTGTTGTCACTTGTCACTAATACTAATAATAATGGATACTTATGTTGATAACATTATCGCCAGGTGTTGGTTTTCGGAAGAACTCGTGTCGCTCCAACAAAATTGGTGCCATTGTCAGTATAAACGTCCGAAATTTATCGGTATCAGCTAAAAAAGCGCCCGTGGTCAATTACGTCTTTTGTAACATAACAGATGAAAATACAAAAGTAGCCTTTGTATGAACCATATCCTCTTCCTTTGGTGGTTTAAAAATTGATAGGTCCGCCAGAATGTAGAAATGGACGGTTTGCGGGATTTTGTAAGGTTTCCTATTTGTTGGTTAGGCTATTGCATATCAAGCATCAATGGATTCGATGAAGAATATAATATAATATATAAAAATATATAATATTGTCCTTCCGCTTTTTTGCTCTTTATTCAATGCTTTATAAAAAGAGTTATAGTGATCGGATTTAGTTCAAATGTGCGCCGTTTTGTTCGATAATCCGTTTACATCTAGACGGCAACTTCATAATACCCCCTAGAACCCCACTTCCTTAATTGCGAAGAACTCGGACAGCCACTTTTCACAAGGCTCTTTTGAGGCCAACTTTACACCACCAAGGGCGTTCGTCATGGACAGGAACAGGTGGTAATGACATGGCGCTATGTCCGGGCTATATGGTGGATGCGATAAAACCTCCCATCCGAGCTCCCGTAGCTTCTAACGAGTCACCAAAGATGTCTGTGGCCTGGCGTTGTCCTGTTGGAACACTACACACTTCCTATTGGCCAATTCTGGACGCTTCTCGTCGATCGCCTGCTTCAAGCGGTCTAGTTGTTCGCAGTAGATGGCAGAATAAGGCGTCCGGCCATATGTCATCCAGCTCAAAGTGGATGATTCCCTTCCAATACCACCAAACACACAGCAAAACCTTCCTAGCCGTCAATCCCGGCTTGGCCACTGTTTGGGACGATTCACCAGCCTTCGACCACGACCGTTTTCGCTTGATATTGTCGTATGTGATCCAAAACACCATTAATCTCACGGAACGTTTCTCTAGCGGATTTGCCTTTAACGAAGGAAAACGAATTCGAATTCGGCGTTAGTGAACTCCATGTTTACATCAACAAATTAACTTTCTGGCATGAATTAAAACAATATTTGGAAATGGCGAATAGTGGGTCGTGGAATAGTACCCTATGGCCAACACCTTTTGAATCACTCTTGGGAGTGGCGGATAAAGGGTCGTGGAATAGTATCCTATGGCTAAAACTTTCTGAATCATATATATAAGTAACGTCCGCCATTTTCTGTTCATGTGCAAAAACTTGTGCTAAACATTTCATGCGGCCTAAAGGCTCATTCGGCTAAACGACCATTCTGTTAAACGATCATGCTAGTAAATTTCCATTCTTCCAAATGGCTCATTCGGATAATGACCATTCGGCTAAACGGAATTCGGCTAAATAACATTCGGCGAATCGTCTATTTCAGCTAAATGGCCCATTCGTCTAAACGGCATTCGGCTAAACGGTCTAAAGGGCAATCGGCTATGTACCTATTTGACCGTGTGCAATACCCATTTGAAAAAAAAGGATTATATGAAAAAAATGCAATTTTATTCTCCAAATATCACCTTAATTGGTCCCTAATAATACCTTGCATTTGACTCATCCAACATTTTATACTCTTACTCCTACCTCCATAAAAGGTCAATGTAAGAAAAAAGGATTGTTTGACCACATCAAACTTTTCATAATTTTTAGTCATGAATTTTTGTCAGTTTTGATCTAAAGTGTTGTTTATTTCATTCAATGGCAAGAACAATCAATTTTTCAGAAACCAATCACATTCGATCGATATGGCCAACTTTTGCTTCGACGATGGTCTTACACAGCATGTTAGACTGGATATTGCTTTATGGTGGCCAATCGTACGCTCAACATTTCGTATGGCTTTTTTGTTAAGTAAACACGATCATTTTAATAGTTTACTAATTATTCAATTCGGTTTTTAATGTTAAATTTACCCCATTCGGTCAGGCGAAGCATTACCTTTGCTCAGCCTAACTTTTTTTGCTGTGGTGTAAGTTCATGCATTTTTTGGAACTGATTTTAATTGCTTTTTGCAGCATTTGAGATTGGTACCATATTTGGTTTAACGTCGATTTCTTCTTATAGCGTAATGTTAAAATAATGTGTTTCAGAATTAAAGCGCCGTTTAAGTTTTTTTTTAGCATGTTCGACAAATTGAGCAGATTTTTGGCACAGTATAACAAATTCTGACGACCGGTGTCTCATCGTCTGACAATAATTGGCAAAATGTCAGTATATTTAATTTCGTAGTTGTTTTCTATTTCAAGACAAGACTATAAAAATGTCTTAAAAAAAATGGTTATTCTATTTATCAATCAATCAAAACACAATCTATACATTGATTTTTAAAAATTGCAAATCTAAACTTTTTTATTAAAAAAAAAATGTTCATTCAAAACAAAATGAATTCCGATTACAAATGCGATTATCTAATAAAACACCACTGCATCACTAGATCCACCTAACATTTTGTTAATACTAAAATTTGCTTTTACTTTGTCCATAAAACATATCATATACGTACTATTTTCCTTTTTGTCTGGTGTTTACGCGGTTTAACGTGCTGTATAAAACCAATCGTAAACTAATATATATGACAGCAATGAATTGCTCATCGTAAAACGCCCACGCACTAAACGCTATATAAATATAAAAGTAGATATATAACGGTAATGTGAATAATTGTGTTTTTGTACATGGTGTCGCCGCGCATTGGCATTATATCTTCCTTATTGTATTGTTGTTGGTTTTTTTTTCTACTGAACATGAACGAAAGGTATATATTATGTTGTCAAATATCTCCCTTCCGCTTTTTGCTCTTTATTCAATGCTTTATAAAAAGAGTTACAGTGATCGGATTTAGTTCAAAT